>BQNB010011993.1:45105-80168 GCA_026074375.1 Tanacetum coccineum
TTAAATAATATTTTTATATACTATTCATTTTTCAGTTCCATGTATTTGCATGCAGTTTAGACGACCTCATTGTGTCACCAGATTGTGACAAAGAAATGAAGATGGAACTTGAAGGCGAAGATGTGGTGATAAGGTTCATTGCAAATTTGTCAACCTGGAGAACCAAAAAGCAGGTATAAACCATAGGTCTTTTACATTTATGATTGTGAATTAACTAATTAGGAAATCAGTAGTGCAATGTTTTGCGTTGTATATTTCTGATATAGATAGGTACATTGTAATATATGCTCTTGTTTCTATACATCATAATTGTAAAGTAGTTTGCACATAGCTTTTAAGACAAAGAGTAATGATAACGTAGGGGTCTGATGTACATTTCATTTTTTAATGAATGTGTTTTGCGTCTCTCTCTACCTCTCTGCATGACCGTTTAATATGATTGAGGATTAATTTATGTGTAAAGAGTATTACAACATAGGTATATCTATTCTGTATGTTTTAATGGTCATAAAAAAGTAGGAAGAGCCTCTATGTGTGCAATCACTAGGCTGCGTATTTATGTCATACCTGTTATGTGCCGTAAGATAATTCTTGTGCTTTGAGTGTCTGCTATGTTTTTAAAATTATGCAATTTAATAACACCGGAATAATGACCTAATCAATAATTGAATTCTGATGTCTTGTTATTCTTAAAGGATGCTTCTTCAGATAAAAAGACCTCCATTACTATCATCACACAATCAAAGGATCTTGGTGCTGATTCTATGGTGATATCAAGTCCAGTAGGTCATGTCATCGATGTAAGTGGAGAGCATACACAATTGGAGAAGAGTTTCAGTGCCAACCATGATACAGCAGAGAATGTAAGAAGTACCATGGGATTAAATGTTGCAAATGAAGAGGAGTTAATCAGTGTAACATTCCGTATTTAAGGTCACTATTTACTCCGAGCTTTATTTCTATTTTCATTTTTAAGCGAGTTATTAATTTTACGTTTACCCGATTTAGTAAGAATTTTCCGTTCTTAGCTTTGCGTGAGTCGTAATTAGAAATCTATTCCGTCTTCGCATCTTAAGTGATTTAATAATCTCATAATATTCCCCGACGATTATAATTTTCATCATTTTCATTTTCCGTTGTGCTTCGCATTTACGTAAATTCTTGCTAAAACTCGCGTTTTTACCTTAAAACATTACCTTTTCTTAATTAAACTTACAATACACTTTAATTAAACTTTTATAAACTAAAAATCAAAAAAAAATATTTTTATAAACCCAAGGCCTAGGCCGGTTTACCCAAACCCACACACAACCTTTTTCTTTTTTTTACACTTCCTATAACACACTCATTACTCCATTTTTCCATACATGCAAAAACCTTTCACTTCTCACCATTTCAAAAAATTTCTCTCCTTTCTTCTTCCTCCCCATTGCTGCCGAACACCCTAGCACCACCACCACAATCCTCACAAAATTTTTCTACTCCTTTTATCCATTATAACACCATCCCAAAGTCTCTTGCAAAGTTTGGTGCAATTCCTTGAAGATTTGAAGAAGTTATGGCTTGTTTATTAAGGTTTTCTTGAGGGTTTTGATTGGGGTTTTGTTAGAAGAGTATTATCATCATTAGAAGAAGGTTAGAAGCTAGTTAATCTTGTGTTACTTTGGTTCGAATTCAGCCAACACAAGAAAGGAGTGTTCTTGTTTGATTCACTAGCCTTAATCTTTCATTTTGTAAGCCCTAATCCTTCTTTTATTAGTCTTATCTTTTTATTTCTTGTATTCTTTAATTTTAATCCATGAACATGGATGTTTAAGTTCTGAATATATATGTGATTATGTTCTTGAGAGTGTTTTCATTTAGTTATGGCATTGGGTTAGGTCTTAGATGAAGTAAAATGATGTTTAAAAAGGTTATAAGTTGAAATAATGGGACTGTTTTGGAAACAGTAGCAAAACGTGTGATTATCTAAAAATATTTGGCCTGGAGACTATGATTAAATTATATGACTGGAAAGATACATGTCTTAGCATCATAGGATAGTTGGATGCTCAACCAACTCCTTGGGATGAGTGAGTTATGGCCAAAACAAGAAAATAGGTCAAATCTGGACATATGATTGGAATACGAGTTAAACTCCAAATTTTTGCCATAAAATAATAGATCTTTTTGATTGGGTCAGTAGTAGACATCATAAAGGAAGCATATCCTTTGATCTCACCTTCATTGCTATCTTGGTTTGGGATTTATGGCCATTTTAGTAATGGGTAAAAATTTTACTAACTTTTTGTTTTGGACAACCAGGGGTAAAATGGTCTTTTCACATAGTTACGAAACTTTGTAAATTATGAGACTTACCTTTCCGGAAACTAGACACAAATAGCTTTCCATGGGTGTAAGCCTCACCTATAGAACATTTGTGACCTAGGAGATATGAGTCAACGAAGTCAAGTTAAAATCAGAAATCGAGTTTTTACGTCTAGTCCACAAACTTAAAAACGTATAGTACACCGCAATAAAATAAAAGTTAGAAGCCAAAACTTGGTAGATGTTCATTTGCCTATAAGACCAGGTCACAAGTCAATTTGGGATTAAAAAGGACTTGGGGAAGTCCTAGTGGAATGCCATACTTATCTCGGAAACACATCTCATGATCACATGCTTAATTTTTACGTATTGTTACTTTCTACGTACTAAATCGCGTCACGTATTTTAGGAGGTGCCTAGGAGTACTTCCCGCTCATTCAAGACTCATAATACTTCTGATCTAATTGTTCTTACGGTGAGTTCATAGCCCCACCTTTTCTCCTTTAATGGTTTTCTTAAATTGTTTTTGGGGTGAGAATACATGCTTGTTTTACCGAATAACTTATTGGTTACTACTACATAAGCGTTACATGAATGTTTTTACTAAAGCTTTTGCTTATCTACCACGTGATTCTAATACATGTTTGATACATGCTTGTTTTACCGAATAACTTATCGGTTACTACTACATAAGCGTTACATGAATGTTTTTACTAAAGCTTTTGCTTATCTACCACATGATTTCTAATACATGTTTGATACATGCTTGTTTTACCGAATAACTTATCGGTTACTACTACATAAGCGTTACATGAATGTTTTTACTAAAGCTTTTGCTTATCTACCACATGATTTCTAATACATGTTTGATACATGCTTGTTTTACCGAATAACTTATCGGTTACTACTACATAAGCGTTACATGAATGTTTTTACTAAAGCTTTTACTTGTCTACCACATGATTTCTAATACATGTTTGATACATGCTTGTTTTATAAACTGGACACAAGAAACTTTATGGTATGCTGAACCCAAATATGAGGTCAATTGCATGAGTAGTTATTGCCAAAGACCCCACATCATGAACTGTTAATTACCTATAATGGGTGAGCGCTAGTACAAATAAATAGATCTATTGGGTTTGACAGCCCTGTCCGGGGGTATGAATCGAATCCTTTCGAGCACCCAGTCAACGGACAATTTGTATTTAGAATTTAGGTATAAGGCAATAATACCTAGTTATGGGGCAACATGAATTACATACAAGATATGTGTTAACGTCAAGGCTTCGGTGTCATGAGCTCAATGCAATCAAGATTTATACATTGTATTCGTTGCAATGTATTCTGTTGAATTATACTTTGAAATACTGTCGCTGGCTGATCTTAAACCTTGTGGTCCACTATTGAACATTACTTGATTTATTGAAACATTACTTGGATTTCGATAACAATTCTTCTAAATGTTGTAACGCTACTTTTCTTACAGAAATATTTCTTGAACTATTTCAATACTGCTTTTACTTAAACCTATGAATTCACCAACATTATTGTTGACGTTTTTGCATGTATTTTCTCAGGTTATTATATTGCTAGCTGAGCATTGGGAGCATTTGAGTCGCGTGGATATCAAAACTTAAAGGACTCGGTTTTCTTCACATTCGATAATCATTTATCTTTAAAATATACATTGAATCATGTTTGAACTCTTTTAACTTGGTGAAAAGGAAATTATTGGGACCTAAATTTACTCTGATTTATTTAAATCGAATGTGACATCTTATCAAACGTCTCTTTTGAGGTCGTTTACTGTAACTTGTACTTTATACTATGAAGTGGCACCCCAAAGTGGTATTCCGCTACGTTGTGATTTTATGGGGGTGTCACACAGGTATCCCGTGTCTTGCCACTATCCTGTTCAAGTACAACCTCGCCAACTTATCCAACGGGTCATTCTCCCGTATTGGCAAGAAGTGAGCAGATTTTGTAAGTCGATCCACAATCACCCAGATGGTGTCGAAACCTTGTGACGACCTAGGAAGTTTGGTGATAAAATCCATTGTTATATTATCCCACTTCCACTCGGGTATTTCTGGTTGTACTAGCAATCCTGATGGCCTTTGATGTTCGGCCTTGACCCTTGCACATGTCAGGCATTTGCTAACATACGTGGCAATGTCAGCCTTCATGTTTGGCCACCAAAATAACTTCTTCACATCTTGGTACATCTTTTCGGAACCGGGATGGATAGAATATTTTGACTTGTGGGATTCGTGCATAATCACGGATCTTAAGTCTCCATAGCAAGGTATCCAACTCCTGCTGTATAAGCATAGGGTCCCATCGGTACGCGGTTCCAGTCTTTCCTTGGGTATGTCCCTTCGGATCATACCTCCTACGTCTTCATTTACAATATTCTCTGGTTTCTGGGCTTCGATCTGAGCTTCTAATATTCGTTTGGGAAGGTCCAAACCAATTGTCATAACTAAGGCTCGAACCCGCAATGGCTCAATCCGTTCTTTACGGCTCAGCGCGTCGGCCACTACGTTTGCTTTCCCTGGATGATAACGAATATCACAGTCGTAGTCACTCAGTAATTCTAGCCAACGGCGTTGCCTCATGTTAAGCTCCTTCTGATCGAGAATGTGTTGTAGGCTTTTATGGTCGGTGAACACGGTGCATCTGGTTCCGTATAGGTAGTGCCTCCATATTTTTAGGGCAAACACTACCGATCCAAGTTCCAAATCGTGAGTGGTGTAGTTCTTCTCGTGAACTTTTAACTGTCGAGAAGCATAGGCAATCACCTTCTCTCGCTGCATTAACACCGCACCTAAGCCTTTGTGTGACGCATCACAGGTATTTACCACGAAGTCTTGCTCCCTTCAGGTTAAAGCAGAATTGGGGCGCTGCACAACTTCTCTGCTTTAACAACTGGAAAAGCGTTTTCTTCCTTTTCTCCCCAATCAGAAAACTTGATTCCTTCTGAGTAAGTTTCGTCATTGACTTGGCAATCTTCGAAAATCCTTCAAATGAACCTTCGTGTTGTACCAAGCAAGACCTAGTCATTGGCGGTATTCTCCGTTGGTTTGTATTGGAGATGCCCAATCCTGATAGACTCTATCTTGGCCGGGTCCACCTGTATGCCTCTACTATCAATGCATGTCGAGAAATTGTACTTCGAGAATCCAAAATTCACATTTTGAAAACTTTGCGTACAACTTCTCCTTCTTAAGCAAGTCCAAAATTGCTTTAAGGTGTTCTTCATGTTCCCTTTCGTCCTTTGAATAAATAAGTATGTCATCGATGAAGACAATCACGAACTTATCCAAGTAAGGCTTGCACACTCGGTTCATGAGATCCATGAATACCGCAGGTGCGTTTGTCAGTCCGAATGGCATAACCTGAAACTCGTAATGGCCATACCGAGTTCGAAATGCCGTTTTCGGGACGTCCTGTTCTCGTACTCTAAGCTGGTGATATCCGGACACTACGAAAACTTTTACACCCACATTAACCAATCATATCACCCCCAAACTACTCACACTTTCTATTCAACCTAAATCATAACATACATTAATAAACCATCTTACTACTCATCCAAATCCATAACAACTACCAACAAAAATCCCCAACACTCCTTTTCACCCACTTATCTTCCCACTTATCAACTTCCACAAATACCTCACTCACATACAAATAACTTACAACAACAAAATTTCATTTTCCCCATAACATTATCTCTCTCTAATTTATCTTCCTTTAATAATTTCTCAATCCCAACCCCCTCACTATTTTATTACCTCCATTCCATACACTTTCCCCCCAACATTCCCAAAATTCTCAATTAACTACCTCTCTCTTTTTCCATCTACAATTCCTCCACAATAACTCAATCCTTAAAACATATCAACCCCATCCTATCCACCCAATTCCATACCACAATCTCTAAATCCCCATCTCACATTCCACCCTAGTTTTTTAAACCAAACCACCCCTAATCACAACCTAACCCACCCCTACCATAATCAAACCCTACTTTCCCAATCCCCTAAACACACTCCACCTAACAATATATAAATACCAACCCCTACCCACCCTAAACCATACCTACCCAACCCCCCTAACATTCCAAATCACAATATACCTTCTTTTCACTCACAAACCTTATCAACATTTCACCATTATAACGTATCTACCTCTATGCCTAACCCTGTACTCTCTGCCGCAACTGAAAAGATGTTGCTCATCTCAACATAATGACACTCAACATGTCCTAGAAGATCTATGCCATCGTGTGTACATCTATGGTACCGCCGACATATATGTAGAAACACACCGCGTCTGTCCGCTGTGACACAAGTCACATACCTTCGTGTGTGACTACCCTGACCCCTCAAACACTATTCAATGACACAATCTTCACATATATATCCTCAATTCAAAAAAATCTAGAATCATTCGCTAAAACTTGTTCACCTAGAGCCGAAGGCCCACGACTCGATGTAAGTGTGTCGTCGTTGAGTGTGATCCCTGTTACTCCTCATGTGAACCTTCAGACTGTTTACGTGCTACTAATATATGTCTCTCTCTTTTTGCTTATCTCACTGTGTGCCTTACCTCCATCATAAGAGTATCTCGCCCCGTATGCCACCATATCTAGGTGATATCTAGCACTACTACACATCCAGATACGAACTTCCTATCCCACTCATGTGTGTGTTGAAGAGTAAGTTCTGCTATACTGTGCTATTCTCCTTAGCCGAGTGAAAATCACAGAGTATAAAAGTGACCATGTATTTATCATTAGAGATATGTTTCACGAACACTAGAGACTACATAACACCTGTCAACTCGAGAAAGCCAGTGTGCTGTAAATCATTAGAGGAACTTCCCATTGTCTCTACCTCTATTTTGTCTAGACTGAAGAGTTCATATCTATTGTGTGAGCTACGGACTTCAGAGGTTCATACGATCAGCGGTGTCTCTTCCTGCGTTGTGGGCGAGCATGCTCATGTGTCCAGTGCGTGTGCTCTGGCAGGCATGTCAGTGAGTCTCCTATCTTGTAAATGGTGCTGTGGACCCTTCATAGTTAGTGGGGATCTCAGATATAGTTGCGCTAGAGTGATGATCACAGTTGATGAGCCTCAGAGATGTCCCCTGCTCGAGTCTCTGTATCTCGCTTTCTAGTTGCACCAAGTAGCGTTCCTGCAATAGGGAGAATAGGAATGCCATCTCGAGCTGATACATGTAGTTTCGTGTGATGAGCGCGCTGCCTACCGCTAGAGCGCTGTCGCAAGGGTTGATGTCGTCTAGCGAGGCTTCGAGAATTCATTGATCTCATGAGGAGTGTCGCAATGAATCATTCGGGGGAGATTGTTAGCCTCAAAAAATATTGGAGTCGAACAATGGAAGTTGTTCATATTATATTAGGTCTCGGTCACTAAATTAATATATCATCAGCCATCCTTTAGTTGTCGGATTGCCTTTCGAGTAGGTGTGGAGGTTCCGATCCATCAAGTCAATGGCCAACTCATATTCTCATCCAATGTCTTGGGTTTGGCAGCTTTGACGTTCCATAATGTTGTCAGGAAGTCCCTGAGGTAATGTCTACTTTCTCAGTATCATTTGGCAACAATTGGTACATATAAGGTGGATAACTTTGGAAAACGTTCAGTGTATGCTGGAACTTCGGAGTCACGCTAAGTTGTCGAGCTGTGTGTACAGGTGTGTCGTCATGACGTTTTCGATTCTCTCTATATTAGTTATATGTGTAATTTAGAATCCCCTCGGTGTGACTCATCTGTTTTTGTGGCTTCACAAGTGTTGCATTCTCTTGATTACTTCCACTTCACTTGATCGCTAGAGCACTCGCTCGAGGCTACAGCTCGATATCTTATCTTACCATTTCCACATCATTTGGCGGCACCCCAATAAACCCTATCCTTCCTTAATACCCCCACCACAAGGCACACAGAGTGACAAGTGATGTTGCCGTTTTCAAACAACACACTGAACTAGTGTACACGTGTCAATCTCTCTCACTATATATTCATCGGGTCAGTTGAAGTGACTCTCGCATGTTCGCGGCTGTGAGGTCAGGCGTTGCGCTCTTTGGGAAGTCCGTCTAAGAGGTTTGTCGTATTCTAGATCAGGTTATGTCTTTATCACCTCGCTTCTCTCTTGTGTTGAATGGTTGTCTCTAGTAGTGTGTCTGTGTGTATGTCTCTTTGAAGTATCTTTTATGATAGCTGTTATCTGATACTCCCTCTAAGAGTAGTCGTTGTGTTCGTCAACTGTGTTTCCAGTTTGTGGCAGTGGATGTCTGTGTGCGCTAGATATGTTAGTGGGCTTATTCTGATCTCATTGTGAGGTGGAGGTGTTGGGCTATGGATGTATTGGATGAGGGCTGCTCACTTGTCTTGTTGACGGAATGGGCGCAGTGTATGCTGTGTGTTGTTAGAGGAGTCCTGGGTTCTGGTCGTGAACTGGAAAGCTGTTGTGCTGTCTTCGCTACACTTGGTTGGTAGAGAGATGTCGTCGTCATCGATTTGTTTGACTAAAGACGCACTCGTTAAGACGAACGAAGTGTCTAGGGTGCGTTTTGTGAGGATAGAAGGGATTTGGTCGCCCCCTAATGTTCCTGTGATGAGAGATCATTCATGTCACAGAGTAGTCCTAGTGTCGGAAGGCGACTGTGAATGTGTTGTTGTGCATACCTCCGTAGTTCAGAGTCTTAGCTGAGAGTGTGTACGGTCGACGTGTGTGTTGAAAATTTTACATGAAATAGTCGTTGGATACACATATACAATACAAAGGTCTGAGAGATCTGGTTGATCTGAGTGTTGTGGGAGAGAGAGTCCTTACATGTCTGACGTTTGTATCAGTCCTCTGACTGACTGCTGATACCAAAGACCTAGCAAGATACAATAACATAGAACACTAGATGTGTATGTCGGACATCCCCAGAGTACTCCTGGTGATCTGGAATCTAGCTCTGGTTCCCTGGCTGTTCTAGCTCTCCTCCTGCTGCTCTCGTAGTGCTAAACAACTCACGCGATGCAGTACCCTCATCTCTTGCCTCATATCTCTGACATGACTCGGAGAAGAGTCTCGCTCTCTGTTCCTGGGCCTTACATCAGTCTCTCGAAGCGCTGCTAATAGTCTGCTGCACACATCTTGACGATTTTCTACCTCAAAGGGAGAAAGACCCAGGAAGTTTCACTTTACCCTATTATATTAATAATATCTGATTTGAAAATACCCTTGCTGACTTAGGAGCTAGTGTAAGTGTAATGCCTCTCTCGACCTACTTCAATCTAGGTTTAGGCGAATTAACTCATACTAAGTTGACTGTTGAATTAGCAGATAGAACAGTGAAACATCCAAAAGGAATTGCTGAAAATGTACTAGTAGGGATTGGTAAGTTTGTTTTCCCCGTTGACTTCATAATTCTAGATATGCCCGAGGATGTCAAAGTACCCTTGATCTTTGGAAGACCTTTTTTGTCTACCGCCCATGCTAAGATTGATGTGTTTAAAAGAAAGATTACTTTGAGGGTAGGGGATGAGAAAATTATTTTTAAAAGTGTTAAACATGCTAGTAGTTTGATTAAGAGGGTCTACATGTTAAGTTTAAGAGAACAAATGAAACTTGATTTGGAGGCTAGGCTAATGGGATAAACTTTGATATTAAATAGATTGTTAGACCCTTTATATAGAGATTATATCGAATTGAATGATCTAAATACGCCATTAGAACTTAGGAGAAATCAATTTAAGGATTTGAGGCCCGCTATTGAGGAGGGTGAAGTAGTTGATAAACCAAGCCCATAATTGATATAGTCAAAGCTAGGAGTGATTTCATTGTTGGATTAGATAATCACCCTAGTGAATATGACTTTGATAGGAGAATCCATATCAACTATTCCTACAACTTAAAGTTTTCATGCATGATCGGTTTCGAGTATATACACGCTAATTTCCTCCCAATTTTACCTATTAATGTGATGTCTAAAAAGTTTTATAAGATGATAACGAAGGACAAAATTGAATTCAGAGGAAGGAATGAATTTGGAAACTTCGTTGATGCACCTGTTTTAATTGGAAACTTTTATGTTATCACTGATTTTACAGTTGTAGAAGATATGGATCTTTATCATGACGAAGGAATAGGAGATGTGATAGTTGGGGAACCTTTTCGCAAGGCTTCATGTGTGGAAGCCAAAAGGTTTGATGGAATATTTACTAACCCGCGCTAGGAGAATGATAGTGTAACTTACAGTAATGTTCAGGATGAAGTGAAACAAGAAGATAATGAAAGATGTGAATTGATTGATGATCGAGAATCGCCGATTTGCAAGGTTAAAAGGTTTGAGATGATCAAGTATTCATTTGGACAAGAAGAAAAGTATGTTGCTGTAAAGGAATATGAGTATGATGATTTGTTTAGAACCAATGATGATGCATGTTACGCCTACCAGGAAATCTTTCGCAACATGGACGAAGGATGGTTGGTGACAAGGGCAAAATAAAGAAGCTGAAGAAAAGTCTAACTTAAAGACTTAGCTGAAAAGAAAAGTGCTTCTTGAGAGACAACTTGGGCTGTTTTTAATTTATTTTATCGAGTCTGTCTTCCCAGACATCAATACAGCGTATCCGCTCCATACCATATGGCGTATTGAATGTCTGGATGTTATCAGTCCTTTATTTTTATGTATCTAAAACATTATTATCAGATTTGGGATACGGTGTATTCATGCACATGATACGGCGTATCTAAAATCTGACTCGTATTGATACTTTTTATAGGTTTCTGCATACGGCGTATCTAGGTTTTTGGATACGACATATTGGTTTCCTCTACAGTTTGTTTTTATTTTTTATTAACCATAGGATACCCGAGATAGGATTACATGGTTTTCTTATATTTTGCACAAGACCTCACTGGAAAGAAATCAAAAATGTTGGTGGGGTATCCATAATCTAGAATCCTATATGTGTTGTAGTCATGCTGGAATTTAGACGCATTTACAACACACATTCTTGCTCATATACTCAACTTGGAGAATCATACCGAGCAAATATCAAGGGAGTTTCTCATTCTAATTATTTTCCTGTTATTTCTATACAACGAGGAAGTTGTATAATTTAAGTGGGGGGATGGGAATTAGAACGCTACTTGTCCTATTTTAGACATTAAAAGGCTTAAATTTTAAAAAAAATTCAAGTATACTTTTGTGAAATTACTGGTTACATAACCTGCACACATAACCCTTATTAGATATTGTAAGGATTCAGCCTTATCCATTTCCAAATGTTTACCCAAATCCCACAAAAATATGAGTGTGTCGGTGATGTTGTAGACTTTAGAACTTGGCTTGGTATATCTATTCGAGGCCACAATAATGAGTACTATGGATTTAGATTGAGTAACTTGTTTAAACTGGTAAATTTCTAGGATTACATCCAAAAAGCCTATATATGTTGTATTAATAACTAACCACACCGGTTAATTAACCCCCGTATAAACCCTTTGTTTACTCTCACTTTAAGAGTAAGATACCCCTAGAAAAACCAGTAGAGCCAATCCTTTAGGATAACACCAACTATTTGTTTCGTTACACCTTTATACCTTAGCTTACCCTGTTAGATTAAGTCTATATATCATTTGCTAGTTGCTTTAGTGTAAAGTATGTATTTCCTGTGTCTTGTGTCATTTTTAATCTCTGGTATGGTTGGGAAATTGCACATTGCAATTGGGACTGTAAAAGTATTTAAACTCATGTATTTTTACTACCATCACAATTATTGGTATGTCCAAAGAATGAAGAATTATGGAAGAAATTATCCAGAGTTATTATGATCGTGAAGATGGTGAAATTACACCGAGATTCGTAGTGTATTGATGAAAAAAAATTGAAAAAATTAGAAAATCGTTTCAAAAAAAGATGAGGAAAATTATGGAGATAGTCGGTTCGTTAAAACTTAAACCGATGTTATTATTTGAAGGATTGATTATTTGTTGATACGTGATTATAAATCAATGATGTAAAGTTTTATATAAAGTGGTAGATATCGCCACTTAATTTTGTAAAAGTATATAAAGTATGGGATGATTGGGAGTTGGCCATTACGGGAACGCCAACTAAGGTTTTTTGTTGTTGATCTATGATCAAGACGTTTGTGCATATATTTTTGTGTCTTTGTCATGGTAACGGTCAGGAAAGTATCTAGCAACTTGTACCTTATTTGTTTGAACTTAGTTTATTTGTTTTGTAAATTTTTATTTAAAAACGATTATTTTCCTTTCCTAATATCTAACCCTTAGGTTTTAATCGAATGAGGATGGGAGCAATCACATGTGTCTATTCCATCATTACGGCCACATATGTGTGATTTTGTCTGCCTTGTTGGTTTATTACCTTTTGGTGAAAGATTAGAAGATCCATACCCTATATCACTTTTCGTCCTAACCTTTGATTTTACTCGAGTGAGGGAATTGAATGCAATCATGTATGTCTATTACATCATTATGGATGTGTCTATGTGGTTTGTCGCCCTTGCTCGTTTATGACTTTTGGTAAAGACTACTAGTCTTATTCTTTAGATTATTCTAGTTAAGGGTTGAATGCGGTCATATGTGTCTATCCCATCGTTATGGGTGTGTATGTATGGTCTTTGTCGCCTTTTCTAGAATATTGGTATCGGTAGAGATTAGAAAGAGTGATCAACCCCTTTAAGCCTTCTAAACCCAATTTACCTTTATAAATTTGTTACTCCTTAGCTCTAGTGGTGGAGATGTGTATCCTTGCCAAGCCTATGATAGAATACTCGTCACGACCAAGTAATTGAGCGAATTAGTTACATGTTACCACATAGATTAGTTGAGTGATTTGAGTGTTTTCATCTTCTTATTTTGTGAGTTGTTTGGTTGTCTACTAGTAATTGATCGAATAAATGCTTAACGGAAAAATCCTTAGGGATGCATTTTCATAAATTTCTAAAGGCTACTTGAGGATAAGTAGGATTCCAGTGGGGGGATATTTGATGACATCAAATAACGTCACTTTTATAGCATCATTTATCCCATGTAAATTACCCATTTTGTATAATTATTGCAAGAATTGGTACTTAATCGTTTATATTTGAGAATTGCAATAAATATGGAGCACTTGGTGAAGATTAGCATAAAGGCACGCAATTTAGAGCTTAAACAAAATTTTAAGAAACTGTTTTGACACCTCAATATGTCGTATCCAACAAGGAAGATACGACGTATCCGTGCCTGTACTTAACCAGATACAATGAAGGATTCAAGTTCAATACGCCGTATCCAGAAGACCTCAATACGTCATATACAAGATATAGCAATAAAATATTCTGGAAGATATTGAACATGGTCCCTACTCTAAGAAACTTCCAATACGCCGTATTGACCTCAACCAATACAGCATATCGTCTAAATTATAGACACTATAAATAGAAGGCATAAAAACAAGTTTTAGGTGTGCTTGATCATATTTTTGATACCCTAACCACAAAATTCGATTTTTAGAAGACAAGAAGAGGTGAAGCAAAGCTACTAATTCTGTAGGAAACACCTTGTAATCTCTTATACTCTAGTAATCGTTTGATTTTTGGTATCATTCGTTTCAGATGGTTAGTTTACCGTGGTTGAATTATTATTCTTGTATTGATTATGATGATTAAGGGCTAATACCCTTGGGTATTAGCCATGAGTATGGAGATTTAAATGTTTGGTTTGTTTATATCGACTGCTTAATTTATCATTGATTATGTTTATCAATTCATACTTATTTACGTGCTTTTGTATGCGACCTATCATTCAACTGGATCTGGTGATACCGACCAAGTTAGCTAGATGTCGAGATCGCTCTCCATATAGTGATTTATGTATCTAGAACAATAGGTGAAGCAAAGCTACTAATTCCGTAGGAAACACCTTGTAATCTCATATACTCTAGTAATCGTTCGATTTTTGGTATCATTCGTTTCACATGGTTAGTTTACCTTGGTTGAATTATTATTCTTGTATTGATTATGATGATTAAGGGCTAATACCCTTGGGTATTAGCCATGAGTATGAAGATTTAAATGTTTGGTTTGTTTATATTGACTGCTTAATTTATCATTGATTGCTTGTTTATGTTTATCAATTCATACTTATTTACGTTCTTTTGTATGCGACCTATCATTCAACTGGATCACAATTAATGCCCCATCTTTAACATTGGTTTATGTGAACAAGTTGGACTAGCAGGTGACCTAGGATCAACAAATAACGTACTGATTCCTTTGGTAAAGACTTAGATAGTGGAATACTATAATATAAATTGCCATTAAGCAGTAAGTGGGTAAAGTCTCCATGAGCTAAGGTTTAATAAGATCACCATTATTAATCTCCTAAGATAGATTATAATTAGCAAATAGGATGTTTTATGCTGATGTGTTTAATTGTGACAGAATTATACATGTCTAGGTTTTAGGAAGAAGTACCGCCTAAATCTTGGAATGATATGCCGCCTCAAAATAAGCACTCATTGCACTAAATAAACAAACCAACGTTTTAATTGGATTAATCGTGGTTAATAAAGTTTTCTTATATTTGGATAGACCGCTCTTCTATCTTTTGTTAATCTGCTTGTGTGTGTTATTGTATTTTAAATTGATCTAAGTTACCACAAAACCTGTGCCAGTCTCTCAGACTGAATTGCCCCTTATCCGTTAGAATTAGGATTAACATATGTTTAGCATAGGTTTAACATAGATTAGAATTAAGATAGTTTAAATTAACTTAGCTTAGTTAACCAAAATATTGATAGAACTATATATTAACACTCTCGCTCTTAGTGATTGATACCCTACTTACCAACAAAACTACATCTGATCGGGTACACTGCCCGTTAAAGTGTTGTTATAGGTAAAATTGGCAAAATATAAATGTAAAACTTGATAACTAAAATAACAACCTACACGACGACACATCACAAACAAAGTGAGAAGTTGATTGCAGTTACACCTATAATCAAAAACAAGAAAGTTAGGTTTGCAGAACCTCGTACATCATCAAGAAATACATAAAATTAGTGTAAATTAAATTAGATTAGTTTTAGGTGTGTTTTCTTCCTTGTTTGTTTTTCCTGTATTTGTTTTTGTTTCTGTGTTGCGATTTCAGTCAAATTTATAATGGGCGATCCAAACATCACTATGGAGGAATACAGCAAACTTCAAGCTGAAAAAGCTCAAAGGCATGGTCGGATGTTTAACTGGGAAATTACTACATACGGTAAGGTATATTGTGATAATCTTGAATTTTTCACAGATTTTGAAGCAGATTTCCCATCTATTGTCTACAATGATGCATTGACATCAAATCAGAATGTTTCATCCGAACCAACTGTAAGTATTTATAATACAATTAAAATAGAATCTGATTTTAGTATAACATTTTCCAATTCCGACGATGAAGTTTATACTTTTATATGCGACAAGAATTCGTTTTCTTATAAATTAATTCCTGTCGATGATTTGAAACCAGAACCGGTAAATAACCATGTTGAAATCAATACTGAATTGTGTTTAGAAAACATTGATATCAAACCAATGGATAGTGTTGACACCACTCCCGTTGAGTCTGATGAACACTCAGAGACAAATCACGACGAGAAAAGTAAACTTTTAGAAATGAGTAATTTCATTCTAATTATTAAAATGATAAATCGGATAAGTTTTAATGAACGCAAGTCTTTAATTTTATTAATTAAAAATCTATATGTGCCATTTGGCATTCCCTTCGACCCCAAACGGTTTTATAAGGATGGCGTTTACACGAGAAGGTTGCAAAGGCCAAGGTACGTTTTTCTTTACTTTGTTAATTTAAGAAAAAAGGTCTCCAAGGATAAATACGGCATATCGATTAAACACCTATACACCATATCCACTGTTTTTAACCAGAGTTGATTTGGTCAACTTTTTTGCCCAATACGACGTATTGGACAAACACCAATACGGCGTATCGAGTTTGGGTGTAAAAACCCAGCTGATAACTTGAGTAGTTTCCCACGCATACTTTTACACTCTCATATAAATAATTACCACACCAAATCTTGAGATCTTGTTTCCTGTTTCAATTTAGTTCGTTACCTACTTATATCGACAAGGTAATCATCTCTTAATCCCGCCTTGTCCTTTTCATTTCCCTATTTCTATTAGATTTAGGGGTAGGGTTTTTGATTTAGTGTTTTGTGGGAACTACTTTTGACACTGGTATACCCTTCTGTGGAGTCTAAAGAATCATTGTAATTCAATGATAACATAACTCATAGATCATTGTAAGCTCAGGTTGGTTTAGACTTAATTGTTAGATATTCGAAAAAGACTTCTCAGGTCACCCGTGTATCTACGTTTATGTATAGCTCGTAGTTTAATAGATAATAGTATGTTTTTTTTTCGGTTTAAGTCGGGTACTAATACCCCGGTATATTGAAAGTACGATGTAAGCCTCTTCCTACATTAGAAAGAGTAAAGCTAGCATTATTTTACTTTCATAGAAAAACACTTTCTCTCTCTAGACATTCTCTCTCAAGTGTTTCTCTCTCTAGAAACTAGCCAAATCCAAGAATCGACCCCGTGTTATGATATAGGATATACCACAATTGGTATCAGAGCTAATGGGATGATTAGATCGTGTGTATGTGCGATTTCTTGCTTGATTAGATCGAAAAGTGTACCTTTGAAGGCACTAGCTCATTTTTTGAAGATCTCTGAATTTTGTTGTTTGTATTGATAAAGTTTGGGTGTTTTAATTATTTTTTATATTTCTCTTTAGTATACGTATTTTGGTTTATTTTTTTTTTTATTTTTTTTATTTTTTATTTTTTTTTTTTAATATTTTTATTATTACTATTGATTTAACTGTTTTTTTTTATTTTGTTTTATAACCTTCTTTTTTTAGATTTATTTTTTTTTTATTCATGGTTTTTTTTTTGTTGAATTTTATATTTATAATTAATATATTATTTATTTTTTTTTTTTTTCTTTTGCTAGTAGCTATTACCTTATGGTAACTGTGTTGTGCAAAAGAATAACAAGCAAAATTCGTTCAAAAGGGTATGATTTATATGGGTGTATTTTGTTGTGAAAAACGTCGTTGTTCTTGCTGTAGGAGAGATGCCAGAGATTTCTTACGGCGTTTGCTGAAAAATATATTTATTAAGTAGGTTACCAACCCTCAGACACAACGGCGAGTTGCTTAGTGCGAGTTGCTCAAGAGGCGATTTTGTTTCTAAGCAGCAAGTTGGTTACCCGGAGCGATTTGAACAGGCGGCGATTTGCTCAAAAGCGAGTTGCTTTTATTCAAAGCCATCGGTTTCTTACCAGCGATTGAACCTGTATCATCTGTTGATTATTTTAAATACAAAATATCTATAAAGAAACTCTTTGCGGTTCAACGGCGGTATGATAAAATAATTCTTCGAACGGATCGGGTTGCTTGGCAGCGGTTGTGTTCGGCTGAGTTGCCTTAAAAATCCACCAGCGAGTTTGCCTAGATTTCTTGCAGCGGTTTGGTAGCCTTTGCAGCGAGTTATGATCGGAGCGAGTTTGCCTTAAAGGAAGACCAATTGATATTAGGTCGTTCATCAAATTGTTCTGCAGACGAACTGGAAAGAAGAACTCTCAAAGCTATTTATAGGTCCAGCTTTCAACCTTGTTAAAGGCCTTTCACAAGAACATTGTCTTTCTTCAATATCAGATGATGAATCCATAGAGCTGCTGACCAATAAGGTTGATTTGAGTAATTCCTAGAGGTCAACAAATTCTGAGAAATATATCAGAACCACTGCCTTATGAGACCACAGGTCAGGTAACTACTCAACCACAATCTTCCTTCAACAAGATCTAGATTATCTGCTGACAGGTTACAAAGAGTGAAGAATAGCCTTATCCATATCCAAGCTCAAAGCCCTCATTACCTAAGACTTCGGCTTGAAGAATTAGTTTTCGTCATTGAGGGTTGAGAGTGAACAGCGAAATGACATCAGTGCATGTCTATGGCATCACTACACTATAAAGAGGAGACAAACTGGTGGTTTAAAGAGAAAGAATTCTACATCAACAAACACAGTGAGCCCTCTGATCGTGAAGCAGTCAGATCGCAGATGCAAATTCTCAGTGTGATCAGTGTCAAGGTATTCGAAAAATACGGATACAACTACCTAAGAGAGATAATTCTATGCCGTGCTGATTACCAAGAGTACAAGATCTCAGAAAAAGGATTTTAGAAATCTTTCATCCAAATTGATTTTGAAGACTATACCTACTCATATATTCAAGAATAAACTCAACCATCTGCCCAAGACAGCAAAACCAGACTCAAAGTACTACATACAACATGTGGATAAGAAAACCTGTGATCAGAAACGTGGTGGGAGACTTACAGCTCGGGATTGAAAGTATCAAACAAAGAATCAACCTTGAACGTCCTATATTGGGATGCAGCCGACTATATACTTCAAAGAAGACTATAAAAACATCGTACCCTAACCAATATCATTATCTACAGAGACCAGAAATGATCAAAGAAAGCTGATGAGGGCTGAATGGAGCTTCAACAAGTTAGTGATGGACTTGATAAGAGTCATGGAAGTTGACAAGAGTAATGGAAAAACTGGACCACATGGTTAAAGACTTTCATCTGTTCGAGTACAATACGGGCATGGAGACTAAGAAGTGGTCAGAGGATGACAAGAGAAGAAGCAAAGACTTCATCACTGCAATCGAGAAAAGACGACAGATCAGAAGGATCTATCGAAGTCTAGAAAGCTTTGTTGGAGGAAGAATAAGAGATATTGACTATAGGCTGATCAACAGAACAATGTGACGACATCATCGTTACAATCAAAAGGTCAACTTTTATTTCTTATTGTGAATAATATACCTTATACATTAGTAAGTAGTTAATCTTTTGATGACTAAGTGTAGGAGTAATTTATATCCCTCAATGATTGAAGGGGAGCAGTTTTATGTTTCTTACACGACTTACGAATTAAGGCCACACTTTTCTCCCAAAATTTATAACATATTTAAATCAATTGATATCCAAAATGTCAAAGGGTTTAAAATTTTGATAAGGGGAGAATATGTGATTAAAATATGTGTATAATAATAACAGTGATTATTAGGACTCATATACTCCGCCCAAACGTGCTAAACAATTTCGAATACCGAAGCACATTTTGAGGGGGAGCGTTTCTAAAAAAAATCAAAAACGATCAAGGTACTAAATGCTTTGATATTTATATCATAAGTACCTTAATTGAATTTTCAATTGGTTTTATGGAAAGGAGAACTGTACCAAAAGACCGACCATGCATTTTACTTAATTGGAGTTATAAGGTTGGTAAGGTTAGGTACTATTCCCAATGATCCAGCCATAACCGGAGGGATCTACCCAGGGACAATCCACTAGTTAGTGTAGAAGTCCTTAGGTATGACATGTAAAAGGAGTAAAAGCGAGAATAAGGGAAAAGTGCCGACTGAGATGGAGCTAGTACTGGAATAAACCCAACAAGGTTCTAGTCATGAAGTCTCGGTAAGCACTGAAGGGGTTGAAGAATTAAAAGGAATTGTAAAGATAAAGGGTGTAAAGAAAGAAGCCCTCCATTCACTTAGGCAGAAACTGGGTCAATTCATATGCTGCCAGAATCACTAAGATGATTGCTGACATTGAAGATCGACATCATGGACCCAGTGATGCAATGCACAACCCTCCCTAGCCACTCAGAATCTTTCAAAAGATTTCTGTTTCATTTCTCACGGAGACTAAACACGTTATCTATTGACTTTCTCACTCCGAGTTAGTTGATATTGAACAGGTGGCAGTCAGCTCCAGCCTCCGATTACTAGAACCAAAACGCACTATTGAGTCTAGAGCCAAGAGATCGTCAATTAATCTCGTTAGGACACATATCCAATTCTCTTGTCTTTCACACACTGTGGAAACAAGTCTATCCTAAGAGTCCTACGCATTATCCTTGTGATATTGCCAGAACATCCGAGTGAAACGATGGTTTTTCACAATGAAGATGGAAATCCTGCTAGAGCCAACATCAAACAAGCTCTTGGTAGGTGACTTGTGCGATTCTACAAGAATCAAACTTGTGTCAACTGGAAAGAAACGATGGTGCGATTCTGTGTGAATCAAACTTGTTCCAGTATAAGAATTGACGGTTATTGATCATTTGACAAACAATCAAAACTCTCGAAGTGTTACAAAATTCTTTCATAAAAAACACTTAGACTGTCTTTTCAAATCAATTTTCTCTTTATTACTAACTGTTTCATTACAGGATATCTTAAAGTTGGAGATGGAAATGGAAATTCCCAGCACCTGAGAGATCAAGTGAATAACCGAATGCTCAGACACGACCTACACTTGTTATGATGTTATGAAAGACCTCATAAAGGTGTCAAAGCTTCCGCAAACTCTGATATCATGTATTCTTCCACAAGTGCACAAGATGGCGATCCATCACAAGATGATGTAAGATTATGTTTGGGCGATGGTCTCAAGAAAGCTCAAGATCACAGTCAAAGACAAGCGTAAGATGAATCAAAAGATTACTATCCCAATGCACAAGATACAATGTCAACAGTCTAAAGACTGAAGCGCTAAAAGTTTGGTATTGTCAGGGTGACCTCCCTTAGGGGGAGATTGTTAATATTAAAAAAATAGATCCGTCACCCCGTGTATTTTTACTGTTTATTATATGCTCCGTAGTTTTAAGTAGTTAAATAGTACGATTTTTTCGGTTTAAGTCGGGTACGAATACCCGGTATATTGTAAGTACTATATATAGCCTCTTCCAACTTTGGAAGAGGCAAGCTAGTCATTTATTACTTTTCATAGAAAAACACTTTCTCTCTCTAGATATTCTCTCTCAAGTGTTTCTCTCTCTAGAAACTAGCCAAATCCAAGAATCGACCCCGTGTTATGATATAAGATATAACACAAATGATCGTAAAGTATGAACATTATTTTGAGATATCAAGGGTTTTGGCTGGACAGGGCAGGGACGTCCTCGAGCCTTGATGCACATACACTGCTGATGTCGATGAGCTCAAAAGAACAAACAAGCAGCTCAAGAAACAGATGGACATGATCATGAAGGTAGTGAGGAGTGATACAGTATGTCCACAAGTCTGCTTACGCCTCTTCAGTCTCAGATAAGGTAGCAGTAGTTGGCAACGATAGTGGCGAGGGCGGGGATGATGAGACGTCGGCAAGGATGAGGATGAAGGATGACGATGGGGATGAGGATAGTTAGATGTTATATATGGGTAAGTATATGCTATTTTGTTTCTTGAAGTATATATTAGCGACCCATATGTAAACAATTGTTTTCGTGCCTTTAGAACATGTTATATAACTGTTTGTTGACTTGTATCTTGTAGATATTGCAAGTTTTGTGGCAAGGGAAGCCGCTTGTTAAGACTTATAACATATTTTAATTGTGATTTGTGACGTATTTAGTTAGTTATATCAAATGTGTTGAACCGTGATATTATTTTGTGTTTTGGTACAAAGTTATAAAGTAGTTTGAGTAGTTATATATTTGCTAGATACAGTGTTTGTTGTTGGTAGGTTTTTTTCCAAAGAAACCTGAATCATTGATATTCATGCTGTACTAAAAAAACAATTAGACTTCCCCGGTGACATATCATCGAGGATATTGGGAAATAAAAAACGAGGAAATGCTTAAACGGTTGACTAGTCAAACTTTAATAAAGTATTCCTCGGCGACATGTCGCCGGGGATAATGTTAAATTATTTAACTAAATTAATTAATTAATTAATTTAGTTAATTAATTACTACACAATCCCCGGTGACATGTCGTCGGGGAAACACTTTGACGACTCGAAGCTTTTGTTGACCGAAAATTGTGTGGGCCGTCGTGGTCGCCGGTGTAAAATGCCAGAGATTGAATCCCCTAGGAGCCTTCCTTGGCATCTATTCCCCGGCAACATGTCGCCAGGGATAGTTTACTCTGGGGACATGTCGCCAGGGAATGAAGTATCATGTCGTCGGGGATAGAGGCGATTGTTGTAGTCAATGTTTTAAAAACCGGTTCAACCCAGCCGGTTTAACCAGTTGAATCGGTGACCGGTGACATTACCGGGTCGTTGTAAGCCGGTTTTATGAGGATGTAACTGTAACCTTTGCCCTTTTTGTGTTCTGAAAATTTCATTTATAGTCCTTTGACTATTTGACTGTTGTCAATTTATTCAGATTCTGTACCGTATTGACGGTGGTGATTTTATGAGATATGTGATGATTTGAGGTTTATTGTGATTAATAATCCCTTTTGGAATGTATTATTGAGTTATGTGTATTACGGGTGGTTTGACAAGTGAATTTTGAGAAATGCCGAAAAACAAGTCCAACACGTCCGTTAATGTCCAAATTGAGTTTTGAAGGGTTTAGAGTAAAAATATGTCATGTGAATACTCTAGGTTAATGGAAAAGTATTTTTAAAGTGAATAAAAATGATAATTAACTTTGGAGTAAATTTTACGGTTGAGTTTTACGAGTATTTAAGTGATCCCGACACGAAAAGAAAGACCCGAGACCTCATGGGATACAATGGTCGGTCAAAAGAAGACTAGGGAGACAAGGTGACGTAATTTTAGATAACCTTGTCCAAATTGTACTTAAGATGCTTTCTTTATCCTCATTTTTACACATAGTTCATTTTCAAAATCAAAAAATATCATCCTCCTTCTCTTTTGTGTTCGAACGCACCTCAACACACACACTCTCATAGTTATGGAAGTTTGATCAAGAAAACATGAAGACAATAAACATTTAGGGTTGTCAAGTGTTTGGTTATTCATTAAAACAACGTTTGGGTGTTCGGAATTTTACGTGTCAAAAAATCTAAAAATAAAAGATTTTCTGTAAGTTTCACTTTAAATTTTTGTTGTACTTTGGGGTAATTTTGATGCATAGATGTTAGTTTAACAAGTGATCGTTGTGAAAAATAATTTTGAAAGCGAAATGATAAAAAAGGTGGTGTTTGGGTTTCGTGAATAGTAAAAAGGAAAAGATATTATTTGTAGTTTTGATGTTGGGTCGTGATGGTTGAATAACATTGATGCTAGAATGCTTATTTTGATAGTATCCCCCCCAAGCCACCCCCCCCCTCCAACCCCCCCCCCCCATCATTTATGGGCTTATTCGGGCTTATTTTAAGCTATTTCTTGGCTTATTTAGGCTTATATGCCACGTGTAGATTCCCAAAATCACTAGGAAAGTGATTTTGATTATTTTGTGTTATGACGTATGTTGTGGACTATTTTTGAGGCTTATGGTAGTAACCAAAAGCGATATGTAGCTCAATAGCTTATTTTAAAGCTTAATATACGTATTTTGGAGTTTATAAACTCACGACCCAATAAGTCTATTTGAGCCGCGGCTTAAGGGGAGGGCTTATTGTGATCCGGATTATTTCTAAATATAAGTAATAATTAAATATATAAATGGACATTGGTTTTGGACTTAAATAAGATTTTTGGACTTATAAATGTCCTAATGAACCCTTGTTGCCTTAAGGCCCAATAAGCGATAAATAGTAGTTAGAGAATTTTGATGGACTTTTGAAAGTAAAAATGAATTTACGAAGTGATATTGAATGATATTTTAAGAAAAACATGTTGGTAAGCTTTAACAATTGAGATTTTAGAATTTTTTCGAAGTGTCGAATTTGTGAATTTTTTTGAAAATAAGGTTTGAAACCTTAGAAAACGTTCTATAAACGTACGAGTCATGTCGAAATTTCGTAAAAAGTTTATATTTAGAAAATTTCTTAAAAACATGATATTTGATTTTAAATAATAAAATAATATTTAATTATTTTATTTTATTTATTTAATAAATTCACTAAAAGACGAAAAATATAATTTTTCTCGAAAC
Source organism: Tanacetum coccineum (assembly GCA_026074375.1). Taxonomy (NCBI): domain Eukaryota; kingdom Viridiplantae; phylum Streptophyta; class Magnoliopsida; order Asterales; family Asteraceae; genus Tanacetum; species Tanacetum coccineum. Next base: position 69,404 of record BQNB010011993.1, read on the forward strand.
TTCTCTAAAGTGTTTATTATGAGTAAACGTTTCATTTTCATCAATATAATGATTATTTTGAAGTGACTAAGGTGTACCGAATGGACTTGTCTATATATATTTATAATTAATAATTATAAATATTTATTATATTACTTATCTATTTACTCTAAATAGTATAAGTATGTATTATCGAGGAATAAGATTGATATGATTGTGGAGTTAAGTTGTCAACCATCACACCACTAAATTGTTTTGGGTAATTGTACAATGCGTCTAAACTCTATGCATCAAACGTGAAGATAATTTGGAATTGGATTATAAAATTGGGCATTAACTGGAACTAGTCTATGCAGGCGTCGTTGCATTGCTTGTGTGAATTGAGATTTGGTTCTAAAGACTTGCTATGAGTGATTTCTCGTACCCCACTTTTTACTGTTTTTTAGTAGGGGGAAATGATACTAATGTGTTTTGAAAGGTTTAGCATGATATTGCGAAATTGATTTTGTTCTTGGGACAATTATGTGCTTATGACTGCTATGTAAATATTATGTATTGCATGATTGTTTGGATCGAATGGGTACGCCTACCTAATGTTTATGAGATTTAAGAATCGGATGGGTACGCCTACCTAGTATTTGTGTTATTATTGGAGCGGATGGGTACGCCTACCCAGGTTTGTGTGTGGTCCTGCCCTAATTTTAGTGCTCTAGCTGGTAGGCCCTTTAGGTGCGTAACTGACATATGGTTATTGATAAGCAGTGATGCTAAGGTTGTTTGCATATATTCACTGTCATATAGCACTATTGTCCACTGTTGAAATATTGGCACAGCTTTTGGGTTTAAGGTCAAACCTGCGAGCTCACCAACATTATTGTTGACGTTTTCGAGTATCATTTTCAGGTGAAGTGAAAGAAGAGTAGTTTGGTGATTGATAGCAGACTTAGAAGTATCCCGTATGGAATTTCGTTTGAAGTTTTGCTTGCTTGTTGTTTGATTTTAGTTTTAGATGTTTTGGAATAAGTTTGGATTATGGTCCCATGTGTGGGCATTTGAATAATTGTAAGAGATTGTGGGTTTTAGTTGCGATTTGGGACATCACTTGAGTTTGTTCAAGGTTGATGGTCTTCATAGCACTTGGCGTTTATGCAATGTAGTTTTCTCTATTTTGTATCTTGTGTTATGATTGATCATTATGTTGCATTCCCAAGTTTCCGCCATTGTCGGGGTGTGACAGATTGGTAATCAGAGCCAAGGTTATAGAGAACTAGGTGGTTTGGCCTAGACTATAACATAAGATCCTCCGTCTAGTTGCATATAGGATCTATGTGCACGGTGTTCCGCTTCTGTGTGCCTTTGTGTGTTCGCGGTTTGGTGCCTTAGTTATGTCAGTCATTAAAATGGGTGGGCTCAATATTGGATATGAATGGGAAAGGATGAGAATATAAGTACGGTGTCCAACGTAGTTATAAGCGTTTCACAACTCACTCATACTTGATAATGTTGTTCACACAAATCGATGTTGACACCGTAGGGTAGAGTTACGTGTATATCTGGTTATATATAGTAAGATATTCTATGTATATGTGTGAGTCTTCCCACTTACCTAACGTTGCCCATGTTCTCCCCCGTATAGATAATGCCGCCAAGGATGAGGACCCGAAGTGCTGGTCGGCCTGCAGCCGAATCCCTAGGAGGGGGAACGGGTGAACAGGTTGGTAGAGGTGGAAGGGGTAGAAGACCTAGGAAAGGTAATGATGAGAGTGTTGAGGATTTGAATGGTCAAGTAAATGACCAGGTTTTGGGAGCTAATGGGGGTGTAGAGGGAGTCAATGGGAATGTAGAGGGAGCTAATGTGGGTGCACCCTACTTCTCGACGATCATTGCCCAGCAATTGCAGAACCTCTTACCCGCCATGCTAGCTCAGGTTAGTAACCAAGGAAATGTTGGAAATCAGAATGGTAATGTGGTTAATGAGAACATTCAGGAGAACGTGGGGAATGTGTTAGTAAATGGCAACCGAGTAGGTTGTTCATATAAGGAGTTCTTAGCTTGTAACCCTAAGAAATATGATGGTAAGGGAGGTGCTGTAGTTCTTACTTATTGGATTGAGAAAATAGAGAACGTACAGGATATGAGTGGTTGTAGTAATGACCAAAAAGTGAAATACACTGCTGGTTCATTTGTGGGTAAGGCTTTAACATGTTGGAACTCTCAGATCCGCACGCTAAGCCAAGAAGTTGCTGTTAGTATGTCATGGAATGACTTTAAGTTTATGATGATACAAGAGTTTTATCCTAGTCATGAGATGCAAAAGTTGGAATCTGAGTTGTGGAATCACGCCATGGTCGGGGCTGGCCATGCTGCATATACTGATATATTTCATGAGTTGGCAAGGTTAGTTCCTCACTTGGTAACTCCTGAGAGTAGGATGATTGAAATGTATGTGTATGTCCTTGCTCTACAAATCCGTGAGATGGTGGAAGCAACGAAGCCAAAGCCTATGCAAAAGGCAGTGCAGATTTCTGATGCACTAACCGATAAGGCTGTGAGAAATGGATCAATTAAGAAAGTTGAGAAAAGAGGAAATGTGGGGGAAACTAGCAAAGATAAGAATGGTAAGGATGACAATAAGAGGACTAGGACTGGGAATGTTTTTGCTACTACTGTAAACCCTGTAGGAAGAGAGAATATGGGTACTTGGTCTAAGTGTACCACCTGCAACTCCTACCATGCACCCGGAGGGCCTTGTCGCACATGCTTCAACTGTAACCGCCCAGGTCATTTAGTAAGGGTTTATAGAGGTGCACCGAGGAATGTGAATCCTGCCAATGCTAGAAACCTAACTGTTAGGGCATGTTATGAGTGTGGTAGTACCAACCATGTCAGGTCAGCTTGTCCTAGATTGAATAGAGCTCAAGGACCGGGAGAGAATCATCCAAATCAAGTTGCTTCTAATAATGGGGGTCAGTGTCATGGAAACCAAGGGAACCAGGCTAGGGGTAGGGAATTCATGTTGGGAGAAGAAGAAGCTCGCTAGTATCCGAACATTATGACTAGTATGTTTACTTTGAACAATCATTTTGCCACTACCTTATTTGACTCTAGTGACGACTATAGTTTTATTTCCACTACCTTCATACCTCTGTTAGGCTTAGAGCCCAGCGAATTAGGTTTCAAATATAAGATTAAGATAGCTAGCGGACAGCTAGTAGATATTGATAAGGTTACTAAGGGTTGCAAACTAGAAATCAAGGGTCATGTCTTTGACATCGACTTGATACCTTTTGGACATGGGAGTTTTGATGTGATTATAGGTATGGACTGGTTGTCTTATTATAAAGCTGAAATAATTTGCCATGAGAAGGTAGTGAGAATACCACTACCAGATGGCAAGGTGCTTAGAGTAGTAGGAGAGAGACCGAATGAGACAGCGAGATTGTTAATGAGTGCTAAGGCTAGTGATAAGAAACAAGAAGAGGTTGTTGTGGTTAGAGATTTTCCTGAGGTATTCCTAGATGATCTATCTGGATTACCCCCTATTCGGGAAATTGAGTTTCGGATTGAGTTAATCCCTGAAGTAACGCCAGTAGCAAAGTCTCCTTATCGTTTGGCACCTTCTGAATTGGAGGAGTTGTCAAGACAACTCAAGGAACTCCAAGACAAAGGTTTCATTTGACCAAGTTCGTCGCCTTGGGGAGCGCCGATGTTGTTCGTTAAGAAAAAGGATGGTTCTTTTAGGATGTGCATTGATTATAGAGAATTGAACAAGTTGACCGTTAAGAATCGTTATCCGCTTCTTAGAATTAATGATCTATTTGCTCAACTGCAAGGGTCGCAGTTTTTCTCAAAGATAGATCTTAGGTCTACTCAGAGATAATTCATTCAACAAATAACGTACTGATTCCCATTGGATAGATTGGACAAGTAGACTACTAAGTGTATAAATTACCATTAAGGCAATAAGTTGGTAAAGTCCTCTATGACTAGGGTTTAACAAGATCATCAATGCTTTAAATCCCTAAATAGATTGATAATCACAAATACGAAGCTTTATACCGGACGCTTTAATTGTGACAGAATTAATGAGTCTAGGTCTTAGGAAGAATCCCGCTAATTATTATGATGATGATGCACCTCGAGAGAAGAAATCATTGTACAAATAAACTAACCAACGTTCTAACCGATTAATAATGGTTAATACAGATTTCTTATAATAATGGGGGCTCGACGTGCAACTTTATCTTACTGTTAATTAGCTTTGTGTGGGGTTAACGTGATCTAGAATTGATTGTAGACACCAGACCACCAGTGTCAGTCTCTCAGGCTGGAAACCCCCCTTTTATTTTTTAACCTGTTCTACATTAGGATTAGATCCTGACATCGGTTTAGCAAAGGTTTGACCTAGATTAGATTTAACATAGATTAGAATAACCACAATATAAATATATTGAGATATTTTAACACACTTCAGAGTTCGACAACCTACTTACCACTAATCTACACCGACCGGGGGTTAACAAAACAACACTGCCCGTTAAAGGTGGCATTTTTGTTAAGATCGGCAAAATATAAATTTAAAACTTGAAACATCTTAAATATATACCACACAATACGACCTTCGCATCAAGTTTTTGGCGCCGAAGTTCGGGGATGAAAATTAATCTTGAATTTTAATTGTATATTTTTAGTTTTAACATTAGATTAGATCTAACCCTTAGGAGTAGTATAAATTAGATTAGTGTATATTCTTGTATATTATGTATATTTTGTATATTTGTCTTTAATTGTTTGCTTGTATATTTGTGTGTTTATTGTTTGCGTATTTAATTATTTTTCTTAATACACTGTTCTGGTCAATAGCTGAATACGGCGTATCCCTTCATCGAATACGGTGTATCAAACTTTCTGACCAAATACAACGTATTCATGGTCAAACTGATTAATAACGCTTAACCACTTCCATTAGATTACGGCGTATCGATCATCAGAAACATATCTTGTTTACTATTGATTTCGTCTAAATTTTTTTTATATCTTCCGTCAAAAAAGCAAATCCTGCAAGTACTTATCAGAGCTAGTAGACTGAAGAAGAAACCATAAGAGGTCGTGACAGAACTTATTTAAGAAAAATACATGGAAAAGGCTTAGACTGAATCACATCTTTCTATTACCAGTAACGATATTAACATTGATCTCAGCAAGGAATTTTTAGGGGAATTGCAAGTGAACGCATACCACGGATGGATTGACGAAGACGTGATAAACCACATTTCCATGGTACTTAAAATGATTGATTCGATCTACATTCCTGGTGTGGATTCCAATCAACTACGAATGGAAATCTTTTTCTCTCTCGCTAGCTAATGAGGCAAAACAGTGGTGGATAAATGAAGGGGAAGGAAAAAATCACCATTTGGGAAGAACTTATTCATAATTTTTTCTGTAAATTTTATCCTGAATTATATGATGGAGAAGAAGAAATGTTGGACGAAGGAGACAACTAGTGGACTGATCCTATTAGAATTCATATCGCGAGTAAATTCGTCATTTAATAAACACATGAAAATTGATGGAAGAACTAAGAAAGTATTATTCCATGCTTGGATGAATGGAATTGGAATAAGAGACGAATAGATAAGAGCATCTTGAGAAGTAACAATACAACTACGGACTCGTTCTTCAAACCTTATCTGGTTACACACGAAAAGAGCGACACCAAAAAGGAAGGTGAACAAAGTTAGACAAAGCGTAAATATAGCAATACATCCAATTCTTTCGATGAGCAAACTAACAAAAGAAGGTGCAAAGCAGAAAAGTTTGAAGCTATTCAGTACTCGCTCGGATCCAATGAAGAATATATTGCTATAAGAAGTTATGAATATGATATTTGGGAGAGAAACAAAGATAATATGTCCAAAATCTATCAAGATATTTTTCAAAAAAAAGGACGAAGGATGGAAGGTGACGCGCACTAAATAGAGAAGAAAAACTGAAGACAAGTCTAACATAAAGACTTCACTATAAACAAAAGTGCTTCCCGGGAGACAACCCGGATTGTTATTTAATTTTATCAAGTCTGTCTTCCCAGACATCAATACGGCGTATTCGCCCCATACCATACGGCGTATTGATTGTCTGGATGTTTAACTTTTTATGCATTATCAGTTCTCGAATACGGCGTATTCATTAATTTGAAACGGCGTATCCACCAGACTGACCCGTATTGTGGAAACCGTAGAGGGGGGTGAATACGTTTCCTCTTAAAAACTTCAAATCTTTTGTATAAATTATTTTATCACTCTCTGTCGGTGGTCCCATAAATGTATGGGGGCCGCCCAGTACATAAGGGGGCCACCCTATTTAAAGGGGCCGCCTCCAGAAGAGGTTTTCGCACTAGATTATTTGTATCAAATCACCAATCAAGTTTGACGCAATATGAGAAGTGTCGATAATGGATTTCCAATAACTAGCACATATTCTACCAATATATCCACACTCATAATGTTTACTACAAAGAGCTACACAACCATGACTAACACAACAAACACAACAGTTCACACAATCATAAAGCACATGCAAGTGTAAAAGTAAAGCGATAAATGTAAAGACATAAGTAAAGAGAAAGGTAAAAGGAAATGCAAACTGACACGATGATTTATAGTGGTTCGGTCACGAAGCTCCTCTTCGCCCTACTCCACTCCTCGAGTATTGATAAGTGCTTAATTACACATATCTTTTACCTCTGAAAACGAGCTTAAATGACCAAAAACAGACAAAAACTGCCAAATATATGTTTGTTTTGCATTTGTATTGTGCAGGAAGTGGATATCAACAAAAAGACAGAAAACCAAGCCAAAATGACAAAACTGAGCATGGAATGGAAAAAGACTGTGCAAAATCAAGGCCAAAGTCCAAAAATGCCAAAGTCAGAGTCAATACTGAAGAATCAGCAGTCAAACCAGAGCCGGAACTGAAGAATACTGTTGGATACAATCTTAACCCATCTGATGGGCCGGGAAAGCCCAATAGTATATCTATGAAGACTGTGAAGACCAAATGGGCCCTCAATCAATTTCAACAGCCCATTTGTGTGCAATTGACAAAGACCGTGAAGACTTTGAAGGCCCGATCCTAGCCCCAGTTACAGCCAATCTCAGCCATTGTACACACAAAACCCACTCCTATACCTTATTGGGCTTGAAAAAGCCCAATAACCAAGCCTGTACCTTATTGGGCCCAAACCCAAAACCCAGTGGGCCCAATACAAGCCCAAGCCCAACAAAAGCCCAAAATCCTTTTTTACAAAACTTTAGGGACTAAAGTTGTCATTTTTAAAAGTTTTTTATAAAAGAAAAAAGGTAAAATAAAGGGAAGGACTAAAACTGCCAAATGGCATTTCCCTTTTTAGTTATAAACTAGAGGGGCCAGTTTTGTAACTTACCTAAACCTTCTTTGTTTTCTTTAGTTATAAATCAAAGGGACCAAAACTGTTATTCTCCAAACTTCTTTTATAACTAAAACCCGGCCAAAATGAAATAGAAAAAGAGAGAAACATGGGGGACCAAACTTGCATCTTTTTCAACCCTTTCTTTTAAACCTGTAACCATAACACTGTACCTCCATCGTACCCGCCAAAAATCAAACCACCTTTCCCCACCGTTTTCAAGCCCAAACCACCTCCCTAAGTACACTCACAGCTCACTCTCACCTTTCCCCACTCAACCCCAACCCTACAAACCCTTTCCCTGGCAGAACACTCAACCCAACGAAACCTTTCAATGGTGAGATGAAGTCAAGACTAAATGGAGGGCTAGGATTGCTTGCTGAGACTCCCTACTTCTCTAAACATAAAAACAATCACAGCCCAAGGGCTTTGAGCCTCTATAAAAGAAGAGAAGCCAAGCCGAACACGCCACACCTTGTTTTTACTTTTTTAGTATAATTTTAATTAAGTTTGCTTTACATTGCTATATTCAGTTTGTTTTTAAAGCTTTATGTTGTAATCTTTCAGTTTTAATCAAAGTTAAGTGTTTTTGTATATTCCCAAATTGTCAAAATTTCAAACATCATTTAAGTAGCTTAATTCTGTTTGAATTGATTAAGCATATGTTAAAAGTTGTATAAATCCACTTCTAGCCCTTATCTCTGCCTTATTTCACCAAACTCAGTTAAAAAATTCGTTTTTTATAAATAAGGGGGTGTTTGGTTTAGATCCAAAATGGGTAATAATGAGTTGTGCATGGGTCAAATGCACTCAGCCAACTTTGGCTGAGTGTGTGAGACTTATTAGACTAGTTTAATCAAAAACTTTTAGTTAAAAATAAGTTTTTAAGAACCCTTGATCTTTCTATCAATTTTTATAAAGAAGTATTGTGCTAAACTGCTTAAGCTGTTTAAACAGCTTAAGCATACTTTTCTTGTGCTTGTTGTTGTGTTTCTATGCACTTTAACCAAACCTTTGTGCTGTCCTTTTAATTTGACCAAGTAACAAGTGTGTATGTATGCATGTGTGTTTCTGAAAGTACCAATTTTCTAGCCATTTATCAGCAGCTTTTTCTAAGCCTTAAGCCCCAAAAATTTTGAATATAAGCTTATTTGCCTCCCCTTTTCTTCTGTTTGTACTTGGATTTAGCCAAAAAGCTCTTATGAGCTTATTTGCATAAGCCCAAAAGCCCCTAGCTCACTGTTTTGAGCTCCCCTGGTGCTGAAACCAATTTTCAGCACCCTTTTTATGGCTTATTTTCTATTAAGCTCTAGGAACTTTTTGCTTTTCTTTATAGCTTATAGGTAGTTCTTTAATTCCCCACAATCTAGTAGCTTAACTTCCCCTTTAGGTTAGCTTATTTAGGGCTTAAAGTCCACTTTTTTCTGTTTTCCTTTTAAAACTGTTAGACATAGCTTATTAAAATTTCAGCTTAACTTAGGGCTTATTTAGTGACCATAGCTTATCATTAGGACTCCCTTAGGTCTAGTAGCTTATTTCTTTAGTTTTCAGCTTATCTTGTGAGCTTAAGCCCCAAAAAGAAAGAAAAATAAGCTGAAAAGCTTATTTAAAGCGATTGCAGCCCCAAAAGCTCTATTTCTGGCTTATTCTTTTGGATTCAGCTTATTGCTTATTAGGAAAACTGTTCCCCATAAGCCCCTTAAATAAGTTTTGCTTTTTAATAAGTTTTTCAAAAATAAGCTGTTGGGACCCACTTTGTAAACGGGTCAATATCCTTCAGGGACTGTTTGTGTAATTTTATCTTTCATAGTTAACTTTGTTAGTCCCTAGTGTTAACTGCCTTGTTACCCCGTTTGTCCTTGTGTTCTTTCACTGTTAGTCCCCTAGTCTTAACAGCTGTTAGTTTTAGTTAATTTAAATATTTAAATTAGGTTTAATACTAATTAGTTTAATTACTTTTATTTAAAACAGTAAAATTTGGGCATTTTTATATTTTTAGATTTGTTAACTTTTTCTTTATTTAATTTGATTTTTTCAGATTTTTTATAGTTATATTTTCTGACTTTTTAATTAATAGATTTAATTAGTTTTTAATCTTTAGAAAATTCAAAAAAATCCAAAATTAATAAAAAAAATATTTCTTTTTTATAAAATTTCTTTTTTAGTGTCATTTAGTGTCATAGGAAAAATATAAAATTTAGTTAGGCTTAAATTATTCTTAAATTACAGTTTTAGACCCGTATTAAATAAACCGGGTACGTTTACCGTTTTCTTTTCGTTTAAGCATTCAAGAAACGAACCTCCGTTTTAGTTCTAGTTTTCTTTATTTTTTCAAGTTAAGTTAATTAGAATTTAATATTTGATTTAATTTAATTAGCATTTATTTTTTCTTAATTTAATATTTAGGTTTCCCGAAGACCTTATTCCTGTTCCCCGTATTTAAATTTAGATTTAATTTTAGGATTTCCTTATAACTAAATTTGTTCCCCATAGTTTTTAAGATCCCTATTTCCTATATTTGTTTCCCGTAGATTAAATTAGATTTTGTTTAATTAATTTTAGTTGTAATCATATCAGTGTTCATATCATATATTCTCCATCATCAATTCTCTCAAAAACATGATATAAATTTTGATTCTTATATATTTAATCTCTTTGTGTAGATTTTGACCTTTTGCCTTGGTTAAGGGCATTTGGTTGAGATTTGCATTTATCAATTTTTGGCGCCGCTGCCGGGGAGGCATTTGCTACGATTTCTATCCGACTTTGATCTGAACTTGTCTTATTATTAATATATCATATTAAAAAAAACACAAAAATATTTTTCTTTTCTTTTTATTAGTACATATCATATAAAAAAATTAAAAAACCAAAAAAAATCAAAAATATAAAAAAATTGTCCATAAAAAATTAAAATTCACTAATTGGTAAAATACCAAAATATAATATTCTCAACTGAGGTATTATCATAATAAGTTCCGGTGAACTATTGAGTTCCCAACTCGAACAAAAGATTTAAAACTTGCCTTCTGTGTCACTTACGATATACGGCTCACCTCATTCTGATTAACAAACTATAAAGTGGGTTTAAGGAGGGTTGTTCCTAGGAACTACGACCCGTACACCAAATTCAAATTTTGGTAATAGCGTAATTTTTTTTCGGTCGACACCTTTTTAGCGACACTTTTTGGCGGGAAAAATTAAGTAAAATTTAATTTTTTCTATAGCCTTTTTAGCTTATTTTTACATCAAATTCAAATTTTGGTAATAAGGTAAAATTTATTTATTTTCATAATCCAACTGCGCCGAATTCCAAACAAATCATCAAACCATAAGCCA
>BQNB010011994.1:0-80167 GCA_026074375.1 Tanacetum coccineum
AAATGCATTTCCAAATGATGGCATATTCAGTGGAGCTTATGATGATGATGATGATGTGGGTGCAGAGGCTAATTTCAACAATATGGATTACACCATTGATGTCAGTCCTATTCTCACACTCAGAATTCATAAGGTTTATCCAAAAGATCAAATTCTAGGAGATCCTAAATCAGCAGTACAAACAAGAGGGAAGATTCAAAAAGCTTCTTCAGTACAACAAGCTTTGGTAAGCTACATCCACAAATAGAACAGAACAAATCACAAAGATCATCGGAACTGTCTGTTGGCATGTTTTGTCTCCCTAGCAGAACCCAAGAACATATCACAAGCCTTACAAGATGAAAGCTGGGTAGAATCAATGCAAGAGGAATTGCTACAGTTCAAATTACAGAAGGTTTGGGTACTTGTTGATTTGCCATATGGGAAAAAGGTAATTGGCACAAAGTAGGTCTTCAAGAATAAGAGATATGAGAGAAGTATTGTTGTGAAAAACAAAGCAAGGCTTGTAGCACAAGGGTTTAGACAGGAGGAAGGTATAGATTATGATGAGGTTTTTTTACTAGTTGCCAGGATAGAGGCAATTAGGTTATTTTTAGCCTTTGCATCATACATGGGATTCACTGTCTACCAAATGGATGTTAAAAGTGCATTTCTCTATGGCACTATTGGAGAGGAGGTATATGTTCAACAACCTCTAGGCTTTGTTGATCCTGCTCATCCAAACAAAGTCAATAAGGTGATCAAAGCTCTTTATGGTCTACATCAAGCTCATAGAGCTTGGTATGAGACACTATCTTCTTTCTTGCTAGAAAATGGTTTTAGGAGAGGTGCCATAGACAAAACTTTATTTATTAAGAAGAACAAGAGTAACTTTATGTTAGTCCAGGTGTATGTGGATGACATCATTTTTGGCTCTACAAAGCAGTCTATGTGTACTGAGTTTGAAGACTGTATGCACAAACGATTCCAAATGAGCTCCATGGGTGAACTCACATTCTTTTTGGGACTACAGGTGCAACAACAACCTGATGGAATCTTTATTAGTCAGGACAAGTATGTAGCTGACATTCTTAAGAAGTTTGATTTTTGTTCTATCAGAACAGCTACTACTCCTATTGAGTCTAACAAACCCCTGGTCCAAGATGAAGATGGTGTAGATGTAGATGTGCATATCTACAGGTCCATGATTGGTTCCCTGATGTATTTGACTGCATCAAGGCCAGACATCATGTTTGCTGTCTGTGCCTGTGCTAGGTTTCAAGTCAATCCAAAAGCTTCACACTTACATGCAGTAAAAAGGATTTTTAGGTACCTCAAACATCAACCCAAACTTGGGCTATGGTATCCTAGGGATTCCCCTTTTGAACTAGAAGCTTTTTCAGACAGTGACTATGGAGGAGCCAGCCTTGACAGGAAATCAACAACAGGTGGATGTCAATTTCTTGGTAGAAGATTGATATCTTGGCAATGCAAGAAGCAGACTATTGTGGCTAATTCTACTACTGAGGCAGAATATGTTGCTGCTGCTAACTGTTGTGGGCAAGTACTATGGATACAAAATCAGATGATGGATTATGGCTTTAATTTCATGAACACCAAAATCCACATTGATAATGAAAGTACCATATGTATAGTCAAGAATCCTGTCTATCACTCAAGGACCAAGCACATTGAAATTCGACATCACTTCATAAGGGATTGCTATGAGAAAAGATTGATAGATACACTGCCTAAGCTCTAAGTCTGGTGGATGGGATCAATTTGGTAGTCCTATTGCTACTGCATTGATCTGTCTATCTAGTAATAGGGTTTATAATTTTTCAAAGTTGATTTTTGATGGCATGGTTCATAACATAGAGAGTAATACTAAATTTCTAATGTATCCAAGATTTTTGCAAATGATTTTGGGTATCACTACTGAAAATAATGGAAAGTATTTAGCCCCAACTTTGACTAAAAAGCTTTTTTCAAATATAAAAAGGGGATATTCAGGGGATTATGTACCATTGCTGCCTGCAATGTTAGAAGGTGCAGCTAAGGATGAAGGTGAAGGCTCGACAATCCCATCTGAACCCCAATACACACCTACTGATCCAGACTCATCCACATCCCAACCAACAATTCCATCTACCAATGAACCACTTCCACAACCATCACCACCTAGGCAACTTGCCAGACAGGATACTGAGATTCCTCAGTCTCAGGGTCCTACTTTCACCCATGTAGCAGATGAGGCAACCACCACTGGTGTGAGGGTTGGTACTGAGGGAGCTACCACTACAACCTCTGGCTTAGATGTAGGGTTGGACAGTGGTAACATACATGAGTCTCTACTCAGGTCCCATAAAGCACCTCTCCATAAAGGTCACACTTCAGGAAGTGTTGAGGACAGCTTGCAACTAAAGGAATTGATGGTCCTTGTACCTAAGCTAGTCACCAGGATTGCTAATTTAGAGAAAGAGTTGCATCAGACAAAGACTACCTATGGGAAAGCAGTTCTCACTCTAGTTGAAAGGGTGAAGTCTCTAGAAGTAGCCTTGAAAAGAAAGACAAAGAAAGTGGTTGTGTCTGACTTAGAGGTTGAAGAAATAGAGAATCAGGGGAGGAAAATTCAAGATATTGATGATGATCCTCTAGTTTCTTTGGTCAGAGAGTCTATGAAGAAAAAAGATACAGATTTTGTGACTCCTATAAAAATCAGTGCTTCAGGGGAGGTACAAGAGCAAGATATTAGTCCTACAACCTTGGAAGCAGCTAAAACCTTATCACATGTCATTTCTCAGAAAGCAAAGTCAACTAATAAGGTTATAAGATATAAGAGGAAAACAAGGTCAAAGTCAATTGAAAAAGATATTAGTACTGATTTAGATCCTGATATTGAAGTTAATCCTGGCAGTGAAGATGGTAATACTGGCAATAAGGATTTTAATACTGGTAGCTTAGGAGTTAGTACTGGTAGTGGGACAGTTAGTACTCCTAGTGTAGTTTAAACCATAAATGTCACAATTCCTTCTCCAATTAAAGGTCAAAAAGAAGGAAAAGCTCCAATGACTACAGAAGAAATTCAAGCTACCAAAAGAGCAAAAGCATAAATTCAACAAGAAGAAGTTAGTCTTGCAAAAGCCATGAGATTGCAAGCATTACAGGAGGAAGAGGCTACAAGACAAGTTCATTTGGATGCTTTGCTAGCTAAAAGGATTTCGGAGGAGGAAGAATTATCAGAACAACAAAAGAAAAGAAATGTTGAAGTTCAAGAAGCTGCTCAGTATTATACAGAAGAGGATTGGGAGACCATCAGAGCAAAACTTGAAGCAAATGCATAACTGACCAAGAGTCTATAAGGAGAAAGTATGACTAGTGAAGATTTTGCAAAAAGGATGGTGGAAATGATAAATCAGAAAAAGAAGTTTTATGCTGAACAAAAGGCTAAGGCAAGAAGGAGCAAGCCAATGACACAGGCACATCAAAGAGATTATATGAGTACCTTCATCAAGAATCAAAGCTCATAGAAATTGACTCAATTGAAGAAACTTACTTTTGATGAGCTCAAGACTGAATTTGAAAAGCTGGTGGAGAGTATTGAAAACTTTGTGCCAATGGAAACTGATGAAAGAGTAAAGAGACAAGGTGTTCAGCTGGAGCAAGAATTTTCAAAGAAACAAAAGACCATTGAAGAGGTTTCAGTCTTAGAAGAAAGTATTACAGAGCCAGTGATTGGTAAGGAAGAAGAAATTGAGAAGTCTATAAAGAAGAGAGGTAAAATCAGGAAGCAAAAGGAAAGGAAAGGAATACATATTGACAAGACTGCACAGGATGAAAGTGAAGAAAAAAGGGAATCATTCATGAAGGATAAAGTCACAAGTGCTTCATCAGAATCTGAGATTGGAATAGATGTTATTCCAACTGCTACAAAACCTCCTAGTATTGTTGGTTGGAAGATCATTCCTCAATCTGGTCTAAAGGTTGTTTATCAAATAATAAGAAGAGATGGTTTTGATAAAATATATATGAGTTTTGGAGCCATACTTAAAGACTTTTTAAGTGATGATCTTATAGAATTGTACAAATTGGTGATAAAGAAGTATGGAGTAAATAGGCCTGAAGAGATATATGATAGAGTACTTTGGGGTGATCTCAAGACCATGTTTGATCCACCCCTTAGTGATGATGCAATCTAGAGTTTGCCACTTCAACAAAAGATGATTAATTAGAGGTATTATCCTTCTTGTGCAGTACATTGCCTAACATTGGATGATACTACTATATATATGTTAGCAGATAGAAAATATCCCTTGTCAAAAGATGCTTGCCAAGTAATGCTAAAGATGAAGCTTCTAGATGGAACAATGGATGAAGTTTGCTATCAACTTTTGAAGATGATTGAGAAGCAAGCTGGATTAAGATGATAATTGGATTCTCAGTAGCTAAGGTATGGTTTGGGTATCTGGAAGCTGTAATGGAGTTGAGAAGGATTGTTTAAGTGTTGGTTTAGCAACCACACAACAAATGGTCATCAGTTCACCATGTCTAACAGACATCAAGAACTGGCTAGTCCAAAGTAAACGGCTTTGGTAAAGACTTCTCAAATCCGTTAATGGTTGACAGTTTACCAAAAACTATATGGTAATCAATGCACCATAGTGTTGCACTAAAGCATTGGCTACTCCAGAGCAAACGGCTACTGGTAAAGAGATCTCAAATCCGTTGACAGCTGATAGTTTGCTAAAAACTATAAGGTTATCAATGCACCTTGTTACTGCAATGAAGCATTGACTAGTCCATAGCAAACGGCTCATGGTAAAGACATATCAAATCCGTTGATGGCTGGTAGTTTGCCAAAAACTACAAAGCCAACTTAGTTGGATGTTGCTGTGGAGCTGTGATGCAGAGAGGATGAGATGTTGTTAAAGATTAAAAGCCAAAGTATGATCTGTCTTCAAATCAACAACAAACAGATCATCATTAAAGAGAAGCTAATGATTAAAGAGAAGTGTTTGGATACAATCCTCAAAAGCTCAAGCTGAAGAAAACTGAAGAAACTTGAAGTTAACAAGTGAAGTTCAAGTTTAGGGGAGGATTGTTAGGAATTATGTATACAAGACTTAATTCTGTTTGTTATATAGTTAGTTCTGCCAGTACACTTGTTAGTACTGGTAGAAGAGTTAGCATAGTTAGTACTGGTAGTTCATTATAAGTTAGTACTGGTTATGTAATAGTTAAGTCTGCTTATGCAGAAGTTAGTTATAATTAAAGATATGCATGAGATATCTTAGAAAAGGATATGCATGATCTGTATACACGTTTTGTAAAGCCAATTAGGGTTTCCTTGGTGTATAAAAGGAACCCTAGTCATAGTTAGTTGATATAGATCAACATAGAACAATAGAGATCATCTTAGCAATCATAGTCTTTGTAATCTGTAACCTAGTCAGATTCAAGTTATATTACAAAGTTTTCTTGTGTTACTTAATACTGTTCTTCTTAGCATTGTTGATTAGTTTCCGTATAATCAATAGTGTTAAATCAGTGTTTCATTATTGTTACTTTGGATTTATCTAAAGTAGAAAACCCTTTGCAAGCTAAAGGTTCAAGATCTATTCAGTAAGGGATCCAACAAGTCTCATGATGAGAATCGATTTGCTCATCTAGGATAATAATAACAATGATTGATAACATGCAGCGGAATAATAAAGAACACAATCAAAGTTATCACAAGGTTTTCTTTATTGAACGTTTCCCTATTACCCCAACTATAATTTAGGGCTACACCAACTAACTATGGTGTACTATTCGACTCTTATCAGTCGACTTGTTATCTAACTATCTAGACTCTCATTAAGAGAGCTCTAGTTTTCTATAGATGGATATCTAAATGCATGGACCTCCTTTTATAGCATAAGGAGTCCTAGGCTTACAAGGAAACTAATTAATATATTAATGAGAGAATCAATTAATTATCTTCTCATTAATATTCATTCTTATCTTATTTTGACCAAATCTTTATTTTCTTCTACATCTTGTAGAACTTCATGATGACAATTTTGGTCCTTCTTGTTTCCATCTTGTTTCATTCTTTTATTCACTTTGTCTCATCAAATCAAGAATCCTAACAATCTTCCCCTATTTGATGATGACAAAACAAATAAAGTCTCGTACGAACTTCATCATAAAGCCAAAGCTTCCCCTGAAGTTGAGATGTAATCATCTCCATGAATGAAACAAAATCTTTAATGATTTCCCTTGACTTAAGATAAGAGTTAGAATCCTTGACTATGTCACCACACATAATATGCTGCAAATCATATCTCTGTAGTCTTCTTCCCCTTTTGTAATCATCCAATAAGGGTCTTCTTGTAGATATACAACTTGTAAACACTTCCCCTCAAGTGGTGCATGTAGATGGTTAAACATTTAATCAATAAGCTTCCCCTGAAACCAATATGTTTACCATCTCTTGAATCTCGAACTCTATAGGCTCTATGTAGTGATCACTGATGAAGAAAACCGAGTATAATGAATTTGATGAAGAAGTTGAATCTCCCAAACTTGTGTCTTATGTCTTGCACTATCCCACGGTGAACGTCAAAACTTATAAATAAATCTGTGAAATATAAGTAGACCGCAACCTCTTGACAAAAACCTCATCTTCTATGAGACACATACTAAGTGATAGCAAATGTGAGCATTGAGCACCATAAGAAAAATCACACACTTTTGCTATATTTTGAAAAGTCTTCGTCATACCATTGTAAGCACGAACAAGTTATCTTTAAAGTCATAGTCTGCAAAACTATACTTTAAGATATGATAAGACACGTACCTGTGAAACCCAACTACAACATCAAATAAGCAATAATCAACTGTCTTCGTAATCACATATTCAAATAATCTCCAAAAATACGAGCCATAAATCAATAAGAGTAAACTATTTGAAATTTGAAAAATAGTTCTGTCCAAGATCCAAATCCATCCAAAAACCAAACGACGTGTACTATCCGATATCGTACAAAGCTAGCAGTACAAACTGATTTATCTCGGACGAAACTAACAGTATAAACTTAATATTGTTATACTCTTCTTTCTTGCGCGACAGTACTAATGTATAAGTAGACCGCAACCTCTTGACAAAAACCTCATCTTCTATGAGACACATACTAAGTGATAGCAAATGTGAGCATTGAGCACCATAAGAAAAATCACACACCTTTGCTAGATTTTGACAAGTCTTCGTCACACCATTGTAAGCACGAACAAGTTATCTTTAAAGTCATAGCCTGCAAAACTATACTTTAAGATATGATAAGACACGCACCTGTGAAACCCAACTACAACATCAAATAAGCAATATTCAATTGTCTTCGTAATTACATCTTCAAATAATCCCAAAAATACGAGCCATAAATCAGTAAGAATAAACTATTTGAAAGATAGTTCTGTCCGAGATCCAAATCCATCCAAAAACCAAGTACTGTCAGATATCGGACAAGCCTAGCAGTACAAACTGCTTTGTCGGACGACTCTGGCAGTATTAAAATCCAAGTGCAGCAGTACAAACATCCAACCCAATCAGCAACACTTTTTCCGTCATAAAGTTGTCACTAAACTGTCATAATAATCTGTCACTAAACTGTTGGTGAACTGTCACAATCTGTTGACACCTTCCTCCTATGTTCTTTTAGTGACACTTAATCAGTTATTAAACGATCGCTGATCTGTCACTAATCCAGCAGTATTAACAACATATGGAGAGTATTAACTTTATCAAATACAGCATTAACTTCCATCGAGCAGTACTAACAAAGTGTATTCAATCAGTCCATAAAGTCGCACCATAGCAGATCCCATAAATCAACTAAATATGCAAATCCAATCTGCTGCCCATATACACGAATTCATATTCACTACTATTTTAACCACGTTCAACATAGTAGTCAATAAAATCCCAAAAATACAGGAGGTTTATTATAGGAACAAAATATAATCCCTAAAGATTGGTCCTTCTTTTTTCCATCTTGTTTCATTCCTTAATTCACACATAAGATTTTAATGGAGGACGACTTTAAACCGGCGGTCCAACACCAAAGAAGGGTCAATCCTAAAATCCACGAGGTGATAAAAAAGGAGGTTCTTAAACTCCTTGATGCCGGATTGATTTACCCTATCTCGGATAGTCCTTGGGTGAGCCCCGTTCATTGTGTGCCGAAAAAAGGTGGCTTTATCGTTGTTAAAAATGAAGAAAACGAGTTAATTCCTACTCGATTGGTTATGGGATGGCGTGTATGCATTGACTACTGAAAGTTAAATGACGCCATCCGTAAAGACCACTTTCCATTACCTTTTATGGACCAAATGCTTGAGAGACTAGCGGGAAATGAATACTATTGTTTTCTCGACGGTTTCTCGGGTTACTTTCAAATTCCCATCGACCCTCAAGATTAAGAAAAGACCACATTCATGTGTCCTTATGGAACGTTTGCCTACCGTCGCATGCCTTTCGGCTTATGCAATGCACCAGGCACCTTCCAAAGGTGTATGATGGCTATCTTTTACGATATGATCAAAAAAATGATGGAAGTCTTTATGGACGACTTCTCGGTATTTGGGAATTCATTCGGAACTTGCCTCTCCCATTTGGACAAGATGCTTAAACGGTGTGAATACACCAATCTTTGTCTAAATTAGGAAAAGAGTCACTTTATGGTCAAGGAAATTTCCAAGAACGGGATTGAGGTTGATAAGGCTAAATTTGATGTTATTGCTAAGCTGCCTCACCCCACCATCGTCAAAGGAATTCGGAGTTTTCTTGGTCATACCGGGTTTTATCGTAGATTTATTCAAGATTTCTTAAAAATAGCCCGGCCGATGACCCGTCTTCTTGAAAAAGATACTCCGTTCTTCTTCTCCAAAGAGTGTATTGAAGCTTTTCAAACACTTAAGAAAAATTGACCGAAGCACCAATATTAGTTGCCCCCGATTGGGACCTACCTTTTGAGCTCATGTATGACGCGAGTGATTTTGCAATAAGTGCGGTCTTGAGGCAACGTAAAACCAAACATTTCCAGCTTATACACTATGCAAGTAATACCATGACGTATGCTCAAGCACATTACACTACGACGGAAAAAGAATTACTTGCCGTGGTGTATGCTTTTGAGAAATTTCGGCCTTACTTAGTCTTGTCAAAAAGCATAGTGTAAATGGATCACTCAGAATTAAAATACTTTTTTAATAAACAAGATGCTAAGCCGAGGTTGCTCCGGTGGGTTCTCCTCCTTCAAGAATTTGATATCATCATCCGTGATAAAAAAAAGGAGCCGAGAACCTCGCGGCCGACCATTTGTCCCGATTAGAGAATCCTCACCAAAGTGTGCTCAATAAAAAGGAA
Source organism: Tanacetum coccineum (assembly GCA_026074375.1). Taxonomy (NCBI): domain Eukaryota; kingdom Viridiplantae; phylum Streptophyta; class Magnoliopsida; order Asterales; family Asteraceae; genus Tanacetum; species Tanacetum coccineum. Next base: position 9,386 of record BQNB010011994.1, read on the forward strand.
ATAAATGAAACGTTTCCTCTCGAAACACTTAGTATGGTATCTTTTCGTGGTGATTCTAGTACCCCATGGTTTGCCGATTTTGCTAATTACCATGCGGGGAACTTTGTTGTTAAAGGGATGTCGTCCCAACAAAAGAACAAATTCTTCAAAGACGTGAAGCATTACTTTTGGGACGACCCCTTCTTGTTTAAAATCTGTGCGGATCAAGTCATCCGGCGGTGTGTTCACGGCCAAGAAGCCATTGATATTCTTAAGGCTTGCCACAATGGACCCACCGGGGGACATCATGGCCCGAACTACACCGCCAAAAAGGTGTTTGACTCTGGTTTCTATTGGCCCACAATTTATCGTGATGCCCATGACTTGGTCAAATCTTGTGACTCTTGTCAACGTCACAGGAAAATCTCGCAGAAAGATGAAATGCCCCAAAATGCCATCCAAGTTTGTGAGATTTTTGACGTTTGGGGTATCGATTTTATGGGGTCGTTCCCGTCTTCACGAGGGAACAAGTATATACTCGTGGCGGTCGATTACTTGTCTAAATGGGTCGAAGCGAAAGCGCTCCCCACCAACGACGCCCGAGTTGTTGTTAAAATTTTAAAATCTCTCTTTGCTTAGTTTGGAACTCCTTGCGCTATTATTAGTGATTGCGGTACGCACTTTTGCAATGACCAATTCACGAAGGTCATGCTTAAGTACGGTGTCACTCACCGTCTTGCTACCGCGTATCACCCACAAACTAGTGGGCAAGTGGAAGTCTCCAACCGTGGTTTGAAAAGAATCTTGGAAAGGACCGTAGGCGAGAACCGTGCCTCTTGGTCGGATAAATTAGATGACGCACTATGGGCCTTCCGTACAGCTTTCAAAACACCCATCGGGTGTACTCCTTACAAGCTCGTGTACGGAAAGGCATGTCATCTACCGATCGAGCTCGAGCACAAAGCCTATTGGGCCTTGAAGCATGCAAACTTTGACCTTAAGTCCGCGGGTGATCACCGAAAAGTTCAACTCAATGAATTAAATAAACTTCGTGATCAAGCCTACAAGAACTCTTTGATTTACAAAGAGAAGACAAAGAAGATACACGACTCCAAAATCAAGAACCGTGTTTTTAACGTTGGTGACCGAGTCCTTCTTTTTAATTCTCGATTGAAGATTTTCTCGGGTAAACTTAAAACCTATTGGACTGGACCGTTCACCGTTGCCCAAGTTTTCCCTTATGGCACCGTCGAGTTATCTCAAACCGACGGGCCAAATTTCAAGGTGAACGGTCATAGACTCAAGCACTACTTTAGAGGGGACATACCACCGATGGTTGTCCCGGATCTCCAAACCTTCCCCAAGGACAACTAAATTCGGGGACGGGTCAAGCTTAGTGACCTAAAACAAGCGCTTCGTGGGTGGCAACCCATGCTTATCCTAATATAATAGTAGTAATGAATAAGTGTGTTGTGAGGAGGCTCGCCTCTACCTTTCTCGTGTTTTATGTTTTGTGTTATTGTCCAGGATTTTAAAGCCTCTCGTACTCGTGGTTTTGTCCTTCGTTCACTCGAGCTTCAAATCCTCAGCTTCATTATGGGAATCCAATATCCTAATCTTATCGACTAACGTTTATCTTTGAGCATACTTAATAAACGGCTTTAGATTTACGTAGAGACCCTTCTTAAAACATTGAGGACAATGTTTAGTTCTAGTATGGGGGGATCTATCGATTTGATTTGATTTTTCTTACAGCTGTGTTTTCACGTAATCCCATATTTACCACCAAAATACCAAAAAAATGAAAAAAATTAAAAAATTTCAAAAACAAAATAAGTGTTTTGTCACAATTTTGACTTTTCTTGCGGTGGTAGAAAATAAGTTCCCCACAAACCAATCCGAATAAATTTTGACTCGATCGAGCGTGTTGAGCTCTAGCTTGTTCCTTAACTATTAGACTAAGCATTCGCGGATCTTTTCACTAAAGATTATAAATTTGCAAGAACGAAAAATGATAGAGTTAAGTATGAGTTGGATGCTAAACAAGGATTATTTAGAAATCTTACAAGCTATAGTGTATTTTGTGGCTTTTTCTCCCTTTAGCTCTTAAACCTGACTAATGATACGTGCTATTTTTGAAATTAAACTCAAATCAATAATTTTTGAAATGTAGTCAAAAACAATTTTTGTCTTAGTTCAGATTTATACTTAAATGTTCTAAAAAGAAATTTTCTCTATATATCGTGAAATAAAGTTCTATATAAAAAAATGATGAATAAGGTAGTAATATAAACTGTGGGCTGATAAAAGTTTACTGCCTCTTGCCGGCTCACAACCGATGTGGCAGTCTTCAAAAGAAGGCCCATAGTAAGAATAATAATCCGAGACTGATAAAAGTTTGCTGCATCTTGCCGACTCACAACCGATGTTGCAGCCTTTAAAAAGGTCGAGGATTTCAATCGCATCATGGTTATATTAATGTTAAGTGCAATAAATGTGATTTAATAAATATAGGGAAAATCTCTTTTTCTTAAATTTAAATATGCTTTCGAACTAAGACTATTTCATTTTAAGTTGTGGTTTTTCTAATAAGCTATGTATAAACGGGAAACCTAAGAGTTTTTGAAACCGAAGGTCCGTGAGTCTCGATACTAGTTCCCCCCTCCCCCCCTGTGGGTGGTGTTCAAAAAGCCTGGTCACTTAGCCGCGAGTTGGGTGTGCCGAGCGAATAAGTCGCTACATGGGATGATCTCACATTCAAACTCATTATTCTCGGGTGAAACTTGAAGCATAGAATTTTGCAAAATGTTGATCCATGGTTGAAATTCAAAATGACACATTGACCTAAAATATAATAATTGTCGGGAGTGAAAAGTTCACAAGTTACAAATATGAGTAGTGTTAGCATCTTAACTTATATTTAACGGTGATTTCGTTTTTAAGCTTGGTTTGGGACAAGTGAAAATCGGGGGACGATGAATTTATCTTTTTGGGCATTTTAGGATTAAAATGCGTCTTGTTCTATGACCCTAACGGTTAATAACGAAAGTCAAACATGTTAGAAAAGTACAAAAAAATGAGAAAAAGGAAAAATACAAAAATATGTGTAGGAATAAGTGTAAATATTGAAAAATGGTCAAAACGGGGCTTTTCAAAGCTAATGACTCTTTAATTCCCCTTGATGAACACTTAGCTACTTTTCGAGGTAATTAGTCAAAGGGGATTGAGATTCTTGGTTTTCTAAAGTGTTTACTTATATCATTGCATGAGGACACGGCAATATCTTAGTATGGGGGATTTTGGTATGTGTTTAATTACACATACCATTTGCTATAAAAACGTGCCTAAAATGACCAAAATATGCCAAAAATACATTGTATTTGTGTGTTTTGTGATTTATGATTGTGCAGGTAACGGATATTCACTAAAGGACAAAAATCAAGTCAAAACGGACAAAACCGAGAACGGGAATAAAAAGAGCGTGAAAAGGCAAAAAGTCAACCAAGTCAAGTCAAAGTCAAAGACAAAGGCGATATCGAAGAAATGTTAAATGGGTCCAACCCGTACCCATCTAATGGGCCGGGTCAGCCCATTTAAACATTATGAAGACTAAAAATAACCCAAAACCTTTTTTGTAAAGAAGCCAACCCAAAATCATATTAGGCCCAAACTGCCAATAAAAAGGCCCAAACACATTTAACTGTCGTTAAGCCCACAACACCCTTAACCTTTATGTCGTTAGTCCTTAAGGACTAACAGTGTCAGTCCAAAAGGATTAACGGTGCAAACACACCATACAAACTCAGGGGCCAAAGTTTCCATTTCACAAACTTATACCCAGTCAAATAACCAAACCATTTTCCCGCCAAACCCAATTCCCCTACCATTCATCATCCCTGTCCCCACCTTCCCCTACACCACGACAAACAAACATCACACCCCCTTAACCCCACAACATAAACAACAATATCCATGTTGGCAATCCTCTAAACTCTCATTCGTCCATGAAAAAGACAAGAAATTGAAGGGTTGAGATCACTAGGCTTGATGAGCAAGAAATTTTGATGGCTATGATGAGTTTTTGACTTACCTCATACAAAAAACACAACATTTGAAGCACTCACAAAAGTAGCACAAGATGAAGACGCCAATACCCCTCTCATTTATCTATAAATAGGACCCTTGTAGCCATTGATAAGGCATCTAGTAGTAGTTTACAGCTTATTGTAGTAGTAGTTTAGCTTATTTTCAAAGTCTTGTAACCTCTTTGAAGAATTAATGAAATTTTAAGTTTTAGTTAAAAATCTGTTTTTATAAAATTCTTGTTAAATTGTGTTTGAAAGTGTTTGATAATCTCAAATTAAGCTTTTTACACTTATTATAAGCTGCTAGTTTGAACTTTATAAGCTTTCCTATAGCTTGTAAGGTTTAAATCACTACTTCATAAAAATCCACTCAAAAAGCTTTATGGATGATAAGCCAGAAATGGAAGGGCTTATGGGTTTCACCAGCTTGTTTCTAATAAGCTGGAGCTTGTAGATCAGCTCATAGAGCTTATTATGCCCTTGTTTAAGCAAAGGGAGTTGTAAGTTTCAAAATTTCAAGTTTTAGCTTATTAACTGCATTTGCTTATTGTCTGCTTATTGGTGCTTATTGCTTGCTTATATCTGCTTATTATAGCTTATTATAGATGTTTAGTGTTTAAAATACTTAGGTTGTAGTTTAAAAATCATTTGTGCAAGTTTTCATAAAAATCTGTCTAATTAGCTTATTAAGTAGCATAATCTGTTCTAGCTTATTTAAGTGCTTATCTGTGGTTAAATTTAGCTTATTAGAGTTTGTTAGACTTATTAGATATACGGTAGTGCAAAGTTTTGGCTTAAATTAGTTTAAAATGTTAAAATCACTTTTTAAAAAGGGTGTTTGGATTAACAGAGTTAATGGGTCAAAATAAAATAAAAATTGCTTTGTGCTCTTGAGTCAACTTTGATTAGATAAAGTAGTGATAAAAATCAGTTTGTTTAAATTTTTAAGTGTTTAATCTCAAAATCATAGTTTAGAAAACTTGTTTGAATCTGTGAACTCATTACTTATTTAATCAGCTTATTTGATTAGATCTTTGAAACTTGTGATTTTGTGATGTTTTTGTGTTTGTTCAAGTATTAAAACAAGTTAGAAACAAAGTCCTTCGGATCTGCAAGTGTTGTTTGGTTTTTACCAAGTCTGTCAAAATTTGACTAAGTATTGGAAATCTTGAAAAACTACTTTTTCATTTGCTTATTCTGGCTTATCCTGAATTTCAAAATGCTTTTTGAAAGTTGCTACTTGCTCTTTAAGGTCTAATTTTGATCTTTTTGGAGGTCTAAGGTCCATAAGGATTTGTTTGTTCACCTTAATTTTAGCTTAAAAGTAGTATTTTAGTTAGATTTTTCAAAATCCAAAAAGTCAATTTTTCAGTAAAAACACCTTTTTTATTAGCTTATTCCTGCTTATTTTGATTTTCAAAATGCTTTTTGATTGTTGTTTTAGGTAGCTTATAATATAAGCTTTAAGTTTTTACAAGTTATTTTCTTATAAGGTTCCATTTAGTTGCTTAAAAATAAGCTCAAAAGTCCCCTAAGGGCTGTTTTGGTAACAGTTTTGAGCCAAAAGCTCATTTACTTTTCAGAGCTTTTGGCTTTTTAGGATTGCTTAACTTGTGTTTCATCTTGCTTATTAGGTTAGGTTTTAAGTCCTGTTAGCTTATTAGGTTTAGGTTAGAGCTTATTTAAGCTTTTTAGCACATTTACTTTAGAAATTTAAGCTTAAAAGCCTTTAAGTGATTATGTCCTTTAAGCTCAGTTTAGCTTATTTTTATTTGCTTAATTTTGTTCATAAGTGCTTAATAGGTGTAGTTTAGTATCTGTGTTAGCTTATTTTTCCTTTTAAGTCTAAAAAATGTAAACAGTTAGCTATATTGTGACTTAGTGTTAAAAAGCATTTTGTCAGCTTTTAGAGCTTATTTCTGTGCTTATCTTAGGTTTTTTTTATTTATAAAAAGTCACTTTTTTAAAATTGCTTATTTTTAGATCTTAAAGCTTTTTCATAAGAAATTTTGCAAAAATAAAAACATAGGGAAAGTAGGAAGCCCAAGGTGAGCCAAGGCTCGAACCCTGAACCTCTACCACCCTCTACCAACGTATTTAACACACACACTCACTACCACCAGCACCAGTAGGGCTATCTGGTGGTAGTTTTCACAATTTATTATATAAGGCCTTTTAGCCCATTTAAGTTATAAGCCTTTTTGGCTTATTAACAGCTTATTTGGATAAGTTGTTTCACCCCTTTTATTTTTCTTAGATTTAGCACTGTCCAAGATACGTTTTGTAATTTTTTCAGAATTTTTATAAATAGTTTAGTATTTTTAATATTTAATTTAGATAAAAACAGTTTAATTCATAATAAATTAAATAAAAGTCAAAAAAATATATTTCTTTTTTTTTAAATTTTTTTATCATTTAGGATTGTTAAAAATTAATTTTGCTTTCATAAGGTTAAATTTGTAGAATTTGGTTTTTTAAAGAACGGGATTTGGTCCCGTTATTGTTTTTCTTCGTTTTTTACTTTAATTGCTTACGTTTTTGGTTTACTTTTCTTTGTTCTTGCATTTTAGTCACTTAGGATTTATAAAAAGTTAAAAAATCATTTTAGGATTCCCGTTATCGTGTTTAGTGATTTAGCTTTAATTACTTTCATTTTTAGATTGCCTTACTTGTTTTCCCGTAGAATTAGAAAAACCAATCAAAATCTTTGTTATTCAAAAATCAAATATCAAACCGACTCTCGACTTTCCATTGCATTCCTTGTACCGAAGAACGACCCGGGAATATCATATACTTTCGGAATCACATATATATTGATTTTCTTTGTGAATTTTGACTTATTACTTTGGTCAAAGGTAATTTGTTCAAAAATTTGCCTTGTTATATTATATATATATATATATACTCAACAACGAAACAGGCATCCGTTGCTGCAATGAACCAGAGAGCCCATGTTGCAACTCCGAAGGCTACCATCACTTGCTATGAAGGTGGAAGGCTATGATATTTTAGGAATGAATCACAGAAGTTGAGAAATCAGAACCAAGTAAACCAAATTTGGATGGAAAAAGCTTGCGAGAACTCTAGTGTCGTCAAAGACAAGACCAATGCTTAAGAAGAGATCTTCCCGCCTTACCTACTGACCTAAGTCAAAATCTTCTTAGACTATATTCGAATTAGTACTTTTCTATAAATTTCGTTGTATTGAGTGGATGTTTTAAATTTCCTGTTAATGTATGTATCATGACGATCCTTTAGTGACACTTAATTTCTCTATTTATTTATGTAAGCTACTCTTTAAATCACTACATCTTATCAAATCATTCCACTGCTAGCATTTTATAAACTATTCTTGTGCCATTTCGTAAGCAATTTTGTTGTCATCCTATAAACCATTTTGTTATTTTCTTAAAAATTATTTTACTATCATCTCACAAACTATTTTCCAAACCATTTTACAAACTTATTTGTTTTCATCTTTTAACCTGTTATGTCGACGTTTATAAACTTTTGTCATCGTCTTATAAATTATTTCTCTAACACCTTATAAACTATTTGATATTATTACATAAACCGTTTATCAACATCTTATAATTATCCTACTATTACCTCATAACTTATCTGGCTATCATTTAATGAATTAATTCATTTCCATATTATAACCTATATTACAATTATTTATAAACTCTTTTGCTCCCCTATTAAAAGTTACATTGCATTCATCTTACAAACCATTTCGTTGTCACCGCATGAACTATTTCGTTGTCATTTATAAACTATCTCGATGTCATCTTACGAACTACTTCATGTCTTTTATAAACTACTTCGTTGTCGCAATATAAGCTATTTGATTGTCAACTCATAGACCATTTGTTACCATTTTATAGACCCCTCACTTCTACACTATAAATTGTCACGTGATTTTCTCGTAAACTATTTTGGTATCACCTCTTAAAATATTTTTACTAAGTCTTACAAAATATCTTGTGTCGTTATATAAATTTTAATATTCTCATTTTCACAAACTATTTTTCTACCTTAGAAACAACACTGTTTATACCATACAAACATTTAAACATAACACTAGTTTGACGAAACGAGTATTTTATCGTTAGTACCTAAATTATACATAGCCTGATCACCTATGTATAATTCAGGGAGGACCATCATATGCTAAGAGTAGTCACCTCAAAAATTTTGCCAATCTATTTCCACTTCTATATTTTTTTTCTCTTCTCTACAATTTCGATAAGATTTTATCATCTTCAAATTTTACCAATATTTTGCGCGCGTGTTTACGAGTTACGTCTATCATATGTATTTGTATTAATAAGCTCCGTAACAAGGTAGATCTCCTCAATATTACCTTATAGAGACTTTGTACCATTAGCCAAGAGACCGAGTCACGCTCCTTGTAGTCACGATAATTACGGATTTTAAGATTTTAGAACATAATAGACTTATCCTCATTCTTTGGGATAGAATCGAGAAAATTAAGAAATTTCTTCATCGTCCAAGTTTCTAATGGTCATGAAATAAGGCAAAGGACATAATTTTGCATGTACCTAGAACCAAGCCGACAGAAATTTCGTACCCATAGTTTTTATCCTTCTAAGTGACATCGTCCCATCTATCATAGACATTAAGTACCCTGTTGAGCTAGTTAACGGAAGGATAATAGGATCCAATACTGTGCTTAAAGGTTGTACGTTAGGATTGTTAGGTCACCCATTCAATATTGGCCTAATGCCCGTAGAACTTGGTAGTTTTGACGTCATCATCGGCATGGATTGGTTAGTGAATCATCATGCGATGATTGTTTGCGATGAAAAGATTGTACGGATTCCCTATGGAGACGAGGTTTGGATAGTTCAAGGTGATAGAAGTTGCAAGGGAAAGAAGTCTAAGATGGGCATTATATTGTGCACTAAAACTCAGAAATATATTAAGAGAGGTTGCCCAATTTTTTTAGCACAAGTTACGAAGAAGGAAACCGAAGACATGTCAGAGGAGAAGCGACTTGAGGACGTGCCGACTGTACGGGACTTTCCGGAAGACTTTCCTGGATTACCGCATATGCGACAAGTTGAATTTCAAATCAACTTGGTCCCTGGTGTTGCACCTGTGGCACGCGCCCCGTATAGATTAGCACCGTCAGAAATGTCTACTCAACTGCAAGAACTTTCTGACAAGGGATTTATGAGACCGATTTCCTCACCCTGGGGAGCCCCGGTCTTGTTTGTCAAAAAGAAAGATGGATCTTTTCGGATGTGTATCGATTACCGCGAGCTGAACAAGATGACTATGAAGAATCGATATCCACTCCCAAGAATCGACGACTTGTTTGATCAGTTGCAAGGGTCAAGAGTCTACTCTAAGATCGACCTGAGATCTGGTTATCACCAACTCAGAGTTTAAGAGGAAGGCGTTCCAAAGATAGCGTTTAGAACACGCTACGGTCACTATGAGTTTCAAGTGATGTCGTTTGGACTGACTAACGCACCGGCAATATTCATGGATCTGATGAATCAGGTGTGCAAATTGTACTTAGATAAATTAGTAATCGTTTTCATTGATAACATCTTGATCTACTCCAAGAGCGAAAAAGAGCACGCAGAACACCTTAAGTCAATTTTAGAATTGCTTAAGAAGGAAGGATTATACGCCAAGTTTTCAAAGTACGATTTTTGGCTGTCAATGGTACAATTTATTGGTTACGTGGTTGATAGTGAAGGCATTCATGTAGACCCATCTAAGATTAAGTCAATCAAGGATTGGGCATCGCCCAAGACTCCGATAGAGATTCGTCAATTTCTAGGTCTTGCTGGCTATTATCGATGATTTATTGAAGGTTTTTCAAAAATTGACAAGCCTATGACGACGTTGACTCAAAAGAACGTGAAGTTTGATTAGAGTGAAAAGGCAGAAGCTGCATTTCAACTGTTGAAGCAGAAATTGTGTAGTGCACCAATTTTGGCTTTACCCGAAGGAAGTGAAAACTTTATGGTTTATTGTGATGCTTCTAGTAAAGGATTGGGCGCAGTTTTGATGCAAAGGGAGAAAGTCATAGCCTACGCGTTACGCCAACTTAAGATTCATGAGAAGAATTACACTACACATGACTTAGAGCTTGTATCTGTAGTGTTTGCTCTTAAAATGTAGAGACATTATTTGTACGGCACAAAATGCGTTATGTTCACTGATCATAAGAGTTTGAAACATATTCTAGATCAGAAAGAGATGAACATGAGACAACATGGATGGTTAGAGCTGTTAAGAGATTACGACTGCGAGATTCGTTATCATCCGAGAAAAGAGAACGTGGTGGCTGATGCCTTGAGCCTAAAGGAATGGAATAAGCCGCTACGAGTTCGAGCTTTGGTTTTGACGATTGGTTTGAACCTTCCTACGTAAATTTTAAACGCTCAAGTTGAGGCAAGGAAAGAAGAGAATTTTGGAACCGAAGATCTATGTGGTATGATTAAGAAGCTAGAGCCACGTGTTGATGGAACGTTATGTTTAAGGAATAGAAGTTAGATTCCCTGTTTTAGTGACTTAAGAGAGTTGATTATGAATGAATCGCATAAGTCAAAACATCCAATTCATCCTGGATCGGACAAGATGTATCAGGATTTAAAGAAACTGTATTGGTGGCCGAATATGAAAGCAAAGGTTGTCACCCATTTGTAATGTTTTTGGACCTGTGGTTAAAGTCATGACTGAATACCAAAATCCATCCGGTTTGTTGGTTAACCTGTGATTCCCTGTATGGAAGTGGGAAAAACATTACAATGGATTTTCTTACTAAGTTACCAAAGACGACGTCTGGTCAAGATACAATTTGGGTAATTGTAGACCGACTCACAAAGTCTGCTCGTTTCCTACCTATGAATGAAACCGACTCAATAGAGAAGTTGATGAGATAATACTTGAAGAAAGTAGTCTCGAGGCATGGAGTGCCGGTTTCAATTATTTCTGATCGAGACAGTAAGTTTACATCTCATTTTTGAAAATCACTGAACGAAGCCCTAGGTATTCAATTGGATATGAGTACAGCTTACCATCCACAGACTGATGGTCAGAGTGAGAGAACCATCCAAACCTTGGAGGAAATGCTACGTGCTTGTGTGATTGATTTTGGGAAAGGTTGGGATAGACACCTACCTTTGGTGGAGTTTTCCTACAATAACAGTTATCACACTAGTATCAAAGCTGCACCATTTGAAGCTCTCTACAGTCGAAAATATCGATCGACTATTTGTTGGGCTGAGGTTGGAGACGCTTAACTCACTGGTCCGGAACTTGTTCATGAAACAACTGAGAAGATCATTCAGATCAAGAAGCGTAATCAAGCTGCACGAGATAGACAAAAGAGCTACACCGATAGGAGACGTAAGCCATTAGAATTTGAGGTTGGAGACAAGGTCATGCTAAAAGTGTCACCATGGAAAGGGGTGATACGTTTCGGCAAATGGGGGAAGCTGAACCCTCGATATATTGGACCTTTCAAGATTCTTGCTAAAGTGGGAACGCTTGCTTATCGACTTGAACTCCCAAAGCAATTGAGCCGAGTTCATAGCACTTTTCATGTTTCAAATTTGAAGAAGTGTTTCATAGACGAACCACTAGCTATTCCGTTGGATGAGATCCAAATTGATGACAAGCTTAATTTCATTGAAGAACCGGTTAAAATTATTGATCAAGAATTCAAACGGCTAAAGCAAAGCCGCATTCCAATCATGAAGGTCCCTTGGAATTCAAGACTAGGGCCCGAGTTTACTTGGGAGCGCGAGGACCAAATGAAGAAAAAGTACCCTCATTTTTTTCGTTAACCCTTAGTCCACATATTAAGCTTTGAGGACAAAGCTTCTTTCACGGGGGAATAATGTCATACCCCGAAAAATTTCAGGTCAATATTTTAAACTTTTTCGACAATTATTTTTGACTTTTATACGTCACGTATCAATCTGGCAGTTTACCGGGAAGTTAACCCGCATAAATTTGAAAAACATCATCGGACGCGTTCCGACTTCGGATTTTGATTAGTTTAGATATTATTTGAGTTTTTTATATTTTCTAAGTGTTTTGTAGTTTACGATCACTCTCGGTTATTATTTTTACGCTTTAACGTTTAAATTATGCTTTTGGCATTTTTGACCTAACGAAACCCCGGAAACTCGAAATCTTTTCGTGTAAACTTTAGTTATCGTCCATCTCGTGTTCATAAGTCAAAATTTTCGTTCATACCCCCCTCCTATGAATTTCGAACGCCTAGTTCCTAATCAAAACAACCATAAGTCCTAAATTAATTCAAGAGCATCTTTTGAAAAACAACATCACATGCATGCATTAAGAAAAGATAGTAACACAATTATTTTATCCTCACTACAAGCCAAGTCTTTCTTACACTTCACATGTTAAACTTAGACCACTAGAGCACTATTGAATTTAAATCAAACTTGGAGCCAAAGTCATGAGCCATGGCTAGTTGATTGGCTTGGTCTTCCCTTCCCCCTCCCCTCTTTTTTGACCCTTGCTCAACCGAACACCCACACACATACACTTTTGGTGTGGTTGAGTCCTATGTGGGCACATTGAACCTTAAACCTAAAGTGTTTGGACTATAAATACTACACCTTATTCATTTCTAGGGTTTCATAGGCATTTCATCACAAGAAAATTTCACCAACACCCCTCTCTTTCTCTTTTGAGCCGCGGCACACACACAACCACACATACACTTCTTACTTTTGATTTCTACTAATATTCACACATCCTAAACTTCATTTTATCAAGATCCAGGGTTATTCCAAGAAGGCTTTCATTTGATTTCAAGGTTTTTCTCCAAGATCTACAAATTAGGGTTTGGTTATTATTTGGGGTTTTTCAAGATCTAGTGATTTTGGGTATAGATCTTGTGTTATTGCTTCTTGTTCTTCATTCTTGTAAGTATCTTGAATCTTTTCTTATGTTCTTTAATATATGTTCAAGATCCATACATTCTCATGTTGTGTTTTAATTTTTGAAAGTTTATAAAACAAGATTTTATAAATAATGATGTTATTTTGTTTTACTAGTTAAATATTATGTTCTTGGTGAGATGAGAGTTGGATGAGGGTTGCAACAATAGAAATGAAGGGATTAGGTTAGTTTTAGGTGTGTTTTTGTTGTGGATTAGTTGTGAATGGAGATTAGGCTAGATGAAGCACTATTGTGAAGTTTGGTGTGATTTTTGGAAGCGTTTGCGAAAAATGATGTTGCTGATCCAAAATGGTTTTGAGGTTTTGGTCGACCTAAAAATGTTTTCATTAGGCGTAAAAGTAGTTTTTGGAGAGCTTGTTTCGAATAGATAGTTTTTCATATATCGCACATTAAAATCGGACTTAAAACGACCAAGTTATAGCCAAATGAAACTTGAAATATTTTTCGACAAAACCGAATGAATAGTTGCTGATGTGAATAGTAAAATGGGTTTTCGGACACTTTCGGACATTTTTGGACTTTCTAAACACTAGCGAAACATATAGTAACACATATATATTGATTAGTATCATTTAAGGACGTCGTTAACATATTTAAGGAAAAGCGTTAAGGTTACTAAAAATAGTAAGTTTGGTAAAACTTAGAGAAACGAACATAGAAGTTAAGCGATTAAGGCTAGTTATTGCGTTTTGAAAATATGGAAACTTAATAAATATAGGGGACGGTATTAACATCTTGAAACTAAAAACTTTCCTAAAATAGAAACTTACTAAAAATAGTAATTTTTGGTTAAACGCCGAAACTTAACGAAAAACTATATGATTTTATTTCGTCATGATTTGATAATCAAACCAAAGCAAAAACACACATGGATGTATTTTGGTGATGAACATATTGTGCAATTCTTGGCATACTTTCCGTGTTTCTAAGACGCGTTATTATTCTAGGTCGCGGCTAGATTTCTATATCATCTTTTACTTGCGTGATTATCATTTGCTCATCTTGCTAAGGTGAGTTCATAGCCCCATGTTTTACTATTTTTGGGTGAGAAACATTGCTTGTTTTAAAACTATGGACACAATTACTTTACGTTTCCTTTTCCTGATTACATGTTGCCTAAGTAGCGAATAGACCACTAATGCCTAATTTATCATGAACCGTCAATTGCTTAACCGACCGTACTGGTTAAGTAAGCGCCAATGTTGTAAATAGATCTATTAGGGGTAATTATTTCTATCTGGGTAAGTAGCGCTTACTAGATTCGGAGGTCCCGAACAAACAAATATATACCATGTCGGATTGTCAATAGGTGATCTTGGTCAGATACCTTTAGGGCGAGTAATTCTATTTGGCATATAAAATGCCTCCTTTTAAATTGAGCTTCGGTGTCATGAGCTTAGCGCAACAGAAAATTTCTTTTTATGTGAAGCTGTGTTTGTTATAACTGTCACGTGCGTACTGTGAACTTATGGTCTGTTGGGAATTAAAGAGCTTCTACAAGATAATGCTGCTGAAGGACTTAATACTGCTAGTTGTAATAGTTAGTACTGCTAGTTATAGTTAGTACTGTTAGTACAATGTTGGTACTGTCAGTATATAGTTAGTACCGTTAGTATAAAATAGTTAGTACCGTTTAAGAGATATGCATGAGATATTATAGGAAAAGATATGCATTATCTTTTACGCGTTTTGTAAGCCTATTAGGGTTTTTCCTTGGTGTATAAAAGGAACCCTTATGGCATAGTTAGACAGATTGATTCTTAGATCAATATTCAGAGAATAGAAGAAGAACACGATTAGCTATTAGGCAAAACATATAGTTGTTTTGTGATTTGTTCAATATAGTGAAAGTTCTGTGTTCATTGTTTGATTGTTTCTTCTGAGTATATAAAGATTAATTCCGCATAGTCTTTATATATACACCACAAGGTTTCTAATCTAGTTGTTTAGATTTATCTAAGCTAATAAAAGATCCATTCAATTGGAACCAACAAGTGGTATCAGAGCGGGTGTTCTGAAACCTTGATTTAGAAGAAACAAACTAGATCCATCTCTCTGTTCATTCCCTATATCAAAAACCATGGATCTAGAAAATACCCAAAACAATTCTCTTGCAAAACTGCCACTTCTCAAGCAAGGTGAATATGACACATGGAGACTCAGGATAGAGTCATACATTCAACTTCAAGACTATGCTCTCTGGGAGATCATAGAGGAAGGCAACTCTTTCAAGCCAGTAGCTCGAACCACTACAAACGAAGATGGTACATCTACTACAACAATACCTGGTGCTGTTACTGCTGAACAGAAGATCCTAAAGAAGAATGATCTTAAAGCCCGAAGCATCCTGATGATGACACTTCCAAGTGAGCATCTACTTACTTTCAATAAACACAAGGATGCCAAGTCTTTATTTGAAGCCATAGAAGCAAGATTTGGTGGTAATGAAGCCACCAAGAAGACTCAAAAGACACTCTTAAAGCAGATGTATGAAACCTTCAATGCTTCTAGCTCAGAGTCACTTGACTCTATCTTTAACAGGCTTCAGAAAATTGTAAGCCAGTTAACTATCTTAGGTGAAATCATCACTCCAGAAGAACTTAACCTGAAATTCTTAAGAAGTCTTCCTACTGAATGGGGTATGCATGTTGTGGTCTGGAGGAACAAATCAGATCTGGGCTCAATAAGTTTTGATGATCTTTACAACAATTTTAAGATTGTTGAACCAGAAGTCAAAAGAAGTGTAATCTCTAGCTCAAACTCAGGCTCTCAGAATTTGGCCTTTCTCTCAGGTCATAGCAGTACAAATGATGTTAATACTGCTAATGTTCATGTTAGTACTGGTAGTACTCCTGTTAGTACTGCTAGCACTAATAATAGTACTGCTTGTCTCAGTGATGCCACAGTATATGCTTATCTGGCCACTCAACCCAATGGGTCTCAAGTTGTTCATGAAGACCTAGAGCAAATCCATGAAGATGATCTTGATGAAATGGATTTAAAGTGGCAATTGGCATTGCTAAGTATGAAAGCAAGAAAGTTTTATCAGAGAACTGGTAAAAAGATTATCATCAATGGAAGTGATACTGCTGGTTATGACAAGAAAAAGGTGGAATGTTTCAATTGTCATAAGTTGGGACATTTTGCTAGAGAGTGCAGAAATCTTAGGAGTCAAGAGAACAGGAACAGAAGTCAAGATAGCTTAAGAAGAACAATGAATGTGGAAGAATCTTCTTCCAAGGCTATGTTAGCTATAGATGGGACTGGATTTGATTGGAGTTACATGGCAGATGAGGAGGCTTCTACCAACTTTGCACTTATGGCTTTCTCTGACTCTGAGGTACAAAATAACAAAACTTGCTCTAAAACTTGTCTTAAAAATTTTGAAGATCTTAAGTCTAGGTATGATAAGTTAAGAATAGAGCTTAATAAGTCTGAATCTAATTTAGATAGCTATAAAAAGGGTTTAGCTTCAGTAGAAAAACAACTGGTCTTTTATAAGAAATATGAAAGTGTGCTTTGTGATCAGATTGATGTTCTTAAAAGAGATGCTTCATTAATGAATTAGATATAAATGGTCTTAAGAAACAGGTAGAAAGACTTAAGAAAGAAAAAGAGGATAATCAGTTTAAAATTGACAACTTTGAAAATGCCTCTATAAGTTTGAATCAATTGATTGGAAATCAAATATCTAATAACAATAAAAAGGGTATAGGATATAATGTTGTTCCCCATCCACTTACAGGCTTGTTTGCACCTCCTAGTATCGATTTATCAAACTCAGGACTTTGAGAAATTTAAACATCCTGAATTTAAAGGATATGGTGTTAAGAAAACTTCAGATGCTCTAATAATTGAAGATTGGGTTTCTGATTGTGATGAAGATGAGACTGTTATGTTAGAATCTCTTAATGTTCAAAACCTAAGGAAGCTTATCAACCTAGGAAAGTTAGTCAAAACCCTAGGAACAACAGTACAAGCTGGAATAACCCAAGGCCTAAAAAATTAGAAGTTGGATTTCAGTTTACACCAAAAGCTTGTTTTGTGTGTGGGAGTTTTAACCATCTAATTAAAGACTGTGATTTTCATGATAAAAGGATGGTACAAAAACCTATTTTGAACAATGTGAAAAAGGGAACTGGTCAAAGGGAAGTTAGACCAGTTTGGACTAATGCAATGAGGGTCAATCATCAAAAAATTTCTAATTCTAGAAGGAATTTTGCTCCAACAGCAGTTTTAACCAAGTCTGGCCTAGTACCATTTAGTACTGCTAGGCAAAGCTTTTCAAGAACTACAGCACCAGTTAGTGCTGATAGGCCATTCAATACTGCTGTACCCTCTGTAAATGTTGTCAAACCAAGGACAAATGCTTTTCAAAAGTCACATTCACCATTAAGAAGACCTTTTTACCAACAAACAGCACTTAAAAATAGAAATTTTAATAACAAAGTTAATACTGTTAAAGGAAAAAGAATGACAAGTGCTGTTGGGGAACAAGGGATAAATGTTGTTAAGCCTACAGCATACTGGGCATGGAGACCTAAAATAAAGATGATAAATCATGTCTACAAGAATACTGGATCATGTATTTGTAAGCAATTTAACTATGTTGATCCAACAGGTAGAAACAAGTCAGTAATGGCTTGGGTTCCCAAGAGAAATTAATTCTCTTGTGACAAGTATAGTTAGTTCTGCTAATTATACTTGATACTGCTATGTTAGTATTGCTATTGTATTTTCTATGTTTTAGACTAACATTTGCAGGTTATAAAAAGTAGTATAGTTGGATTTGAGGGGAGGACTTTGATGATAGAATGGATGGTCCTTTAGTGTTGGTTTTACAACCACACAACAAATGGTCATCAATTCACCATGCTTAACAGGCATAAGAACTGGCTAGTCCATAAGCAAACGGTTTGTGGTAAAGACTTTTCAAATCCGTTTATGGTTGACAATTTACCAAAAATTGTAGGGTTCTCAACTCTCCTTGCTTCACAGCAAATAGTTGGCTAGTCCAGGATCAAACAGTTCTTGGTAAAGACTAATCAAATCTGTTGATAGCTGATAGTTTGCTAAAAACTATATGGTTATCAATGCACCATGTTTTTGCAATGAAGCATTGGCTATTCCAGGGCAAACGACAACTGGTAAAGAATCATCAAATCCGTTTATGGCTGGTAGTTTGCCAAAAACTATAAGTCCAATGATCCACCTCTCTCAAAAGGTTACACACTTGGAAGTGGAGAGGACAGTCTGAAACTTATAGAATTGATGGATTTGTGTACCAAATTGATTGATAAAGTTACCATTTTGGAAAATGCTCTTAAACAGTCTAAGGAGTCTCATGCACAGCCTCTAACAATGTTGATGAAGAAAGTCAAAAGATTGGAAGACAAGCTCAAGTTATGCTTTCAGATGCAGAAGAGTATTTGATTTCAGAGGATCCTGTCAAACAGGGGAGGATGGAAGAAACAGAAAATGCATGAGTGGAGTATGAACTATGAGCAGGTCTATATTTGAAGAAGAGTACAGGAAGTGATGCTTGGTGTTAATACTGCTTAGGTATAAGCTTAATACTGCTAGTGTTAAGTTTGTACTGCTGGGGATATATTTCTAGAGCTGAGAGAAGTTAGTACTGTT
Organism: Tanacetum coccineum; assembly: GCA_026074375.1. NCBI lineage: Eukaryota > Viridiplantae > Streptophyta > Magnoliopsida > Asterales > Asteraceae > Tanacetum > Tanacetum coccineum. The sequence continues at coordinate 28,072 of BQNB010011994.1, forward strand.
AGGTTCAAGTTAGTACTGCTAGACCAAACTTAGTACTGCTAAGTGACCGTTAGTACTGTTGAGCCATAACAAAATTAATTTAAGAGCCGTTGAGATATTTTTGCCAACAACCTAGCTTATAAGGTTTCATGATAAGCTCAAATCTTTTACTTCTCACAAAATTCCAGATTATTAATCAACTTTTCATTCATCAAAATGGAAAATTTGGAGTTTTACGACAAACATAATATTGTAAATTGGGAATATATCTTGCTGGGAATGACAGAAGCAAAAGATTCTGAAGTCTGCAAGATTACAAGAGCAGATGGAAGTTCAAGCTTTCATGGAGACATTCAAGCATTGTTAAGAAGACTTGATAGACAAGATTTAAGTCAACTCTACAGCTTGGTTCAAGAAAGATTTAAAGATCATCCACTTGAAGGTCATGATTTAGATCTATGGGGAGATCTTAGGATGATATTTGATCCGAATGATGAAGATGACATATGGTTAAATCAACAATATTGGGAATTACTGAGATGGAAATTGCATGAATACATTGGTGTTCACTCTTTATTCTTAGATGGTACATCAATACAAATCAACATGTTAGTAGAAAAGAAGTATCCACTGAAGAAGGAAATCTTGGAGAAGATGATCAACTTGAAGATTGAAGCAGAAGAAGAAAGTACTATGGCACATGAGCTTATAAAGTTTATCAAATCTCAAATTGCAGAACAGAGTTAGTTATGAAGAATTTTTGAAAGCTAACAGGAAAGGAAGCTAAAGTGTTTGAAAGAATCCTCTCAAAGTCAAAGAGCTTTAATTCAAGAAACTTAAGATTTGAAGGTAAATCATAAGTTTAGGGGAGGATTGTTGGGAATTAAAGTGCTTCTACAAGATAATGCTGCTGAAGGACTTAATACTGGTAGTTGTAATAGTTAGTACTGCTAGTTATAGTTAGTACTGTTAGTACAATGTTGGTACTGTTAGTATATAGTTAGTACCGTTAGTATAAAATACTTAGTACCGTTTAAGAGATATTCATGAGATATTATAGAAAAAGATATGCATTAACTTTTACGTGTTTTGTAAGCCTATTAGGGTTTTTCCTTGGTGTATAAAAGGAACCCTTACGGCATAGTTAGACGGATTGATTCTTAGATCAATATTTAGATAATAGAAGAAGAACGCGATTAGCTATTAGGCAAAACATATAGTTGTTTTGTGATTTGTTCAATATAGTGAAAGTTTTGTGTTCATTGTTTGATTGTTTCTTCTGAGTATATAAAGATTAATTCCGCATAGTCTTTATATATACACCACAAGGTTTCTAATCTAGTTGTTTAGATTTATCTAAGCAGAACAAAATATCCATTCAATTAGAACCAACAAGGTCCAACTTTTAATACTAAATTCAAACCTATGAATTCACCAACTTTATGTTGACGTTTTAGCATGTTTTTCTTAGGTTCTTAGCTATGGATGTCTTTGCTTGCTTTATGGTGTTGCCATGCCTTGGGCCGATTTTCAAGACTTATTAATATCTATGTTAACATTGTTTTCAAACTTTAAAACCTTTTATTCGCTTCCGCATATTATCTTTGAACTTATGTAAAACCTTAACTATTTTAAATTAATGCAACGATGTTGGATTTTCAAACGTACCCTTAAAGGTCGTTCTTTGTATCTTGTGTGATGTATATTATGACGTCACGCCCCCGGACACGTGTTTCCGTCCAGGCCCCGTTTGGGGGTGTGATATTAAAAATCTGGTACAACTTGTTAAGGGTAAGATTTCAATTCAAACCAACGAATCCGATCGTCCAGGAGGCTTAAAAAGAAAGCTAGCCATATCTAGAGAGAGAGTATAGAGAATAGAAAAGATGTGTGTTATTAGAAAGAGAAACACACTTATTACACAAGCCTCACCCGTCTATGGAAGTATGGAGGAGGTATATATAGCCCTAACACTAGTAAACTATCTAACATTGGCTAAACTAGTCCCTGCGTGTTCGGATTTTAGATAACTATGTCACATTTTAGACCTAACATATATGATCCTCCGGATATCCTCAGGAAACATGCTACAACAAACACATGAGTCTAGCATAACATGGCTAAGACCACATCATACTAGATTAGGGGACATGTTGACGTATATACTCCTTCGGAGTCATCCGAAAGATATATGTCTGGCAAGTCGAGATACGTATAGAAAGTTTTAAATAACTTCAGTGGATAACGGCAAATCGGTATCTGTGCCATTTGGAGCACACATGAAGGTATCTTTGAAAGATTGTCTGTCGAGTGACTGGGATGTGGAAAGAATGAGTAAGGTTAAGTATGTGAATGTTGTAGGTAGTTTGATGTACTTAATGGTTTGCACTAGACCGGATATTGTGTATGATGTTAGTATTCTTGCTGATGTAGGTCTAGTGTATAGTACAGGGAAGCACGTGGATGTTGACGGTTTCGTGGATGCAAATTATGCTAAAGAACTTGACAACGGTGGGTCGATAACCGGGTACGTATTTATGGTACATGATTGTGTTGTGAGTTGGAAAGGCAACATGTTGTTGCATTATCTATTACAAATGCAGAGTAATGGTGCTTACGGAAGCTGTTAACGAAAGCATTTGGCTTAAAAGCCTACGAATCAAGTTGGGAGTAAACCAGGTTAGTGGTTGTGAATTGTGATAATTTTGGTGCAATTCATCTCTCAAGAAATCTAATGTTTCATGAGAGGACATATTTGTTGAAGCGTAGATAAGTTTTGGTGGTTCCGTGATTGCCTAAATGTATTTTATCGTGAAACATAAATACTTTACGTAACCAATAAAATAAAATGTTCAAAGTTAATAATTATCTCAAATAATTATCTTACACTTGCTTGACGTAAAACTTTTAATTGTTTGATGCTCCGTGTACGTTGATGATAAATTTTTGCCTTTACGCGATTTAACTATAATGATTAGAAATTTTAGATAGTAAAAGCAACGCGTATAAGACTAAAAATAATGAGTCGAAATAAATGACGTCTGTAAAATGTAAAATGATAAACACGGGACGTGTTATATTTTCCCTAGTTATTGAGTCTTGTCCCTCATGGTCTTATGACACGACAAATAACGAACAGTTGCGGTCTTTGGAAGAGATTGCAGATATTCTTCCCAGAATTGATCTTCACGTTACCATGTGAACTCATGACCTCTCTTAGAGTTCCATCGAACCTTAATGATTGTAATAGGGCTCTGCTTCAATCGTTTAACTTCACGATCCATGATCTCTACTGGCTCCTTAACAAAATAAAGCTTGTTATCAATATGGAGTCCATCCAACAGAATGGCTAATGGTTCGTCGGCGTAGCACTTCTTCAAGTTGGATACATGAAACGTATTATGAACCATGCTCAGCTCTTGAGGAAGCTCAAGCTTGTAAGCAACGAATCCAACCTTTTTCAACAACTTGAATGGTCCAACATATCTAGGGTTTAACTTCCCCTATTTTCCAAAACGTACAACCCCTTTCCAAGGTGAAACCTTAAGCATAACTTTATCACCAACTTGATTTCAAAAAAAAAATATACAAGACATGCAAGGAAGGCCTCTACAACACTTTTTGCTTCGACAAAAAAGGGGAGAAGAAATGTAAACTCATCCACTAAATACTTATTTAGTAACTTTTAAATAAGCATGAGTTTATATTTTGTCATCATCAAAAAGGGGGAGATTGTTAATACAAATATTCGCGCAAAAACGATATTTATATTTAATGATCTTCATGTTTTAATAATAACAAATATAATGTCATACTACGTAAAAGTTTACGTAAACAAGTTATTTAGTCGAAAGTTTACTTGAGGACGACAAATCACTTAAGGTATGAATATGGCATTATTTAACATAGTTAATGATCAAAGAATAATATTATCATTTGCATAAACCTTTTCTAATCAAATGATTTAAGTTAACACATGATTAATTATAAGCTAGTTATATTAATCATGTAAGACAAAATAAGATTAACCATAAGTGAAAATAATATTTCCAAATCTTTCCAAATCTTCCCAAATCTAGAAAATAATTCCTTATTGATGATAAGAAATATTTTGATCTAGAAGAATTTATTAAACTAGTTTTAATAAGTACAAAACAATATTTTATATAGATTTAGGGTTAATCATAAAATGACAAATGTTGTCCCAGCTCCGCGGACAGATCCACCGTAACAAGGCACAAATCCAGATGATGGTGGATCCGTGGGTCGCACCATCCACCTGTTTAGGACAGCATTTGAATTTCAAAGGCTTGCCTATAAATAGCAACCTTAAGCCTTCATTTTAAACAACTCTTGACAAATATTTTTTACATACATCTTTTATCTTTTATATTCTTTGATCGTTATACTTGTTACATAATCCATTACAAGTGATCAACTCATTCCACTCTTTAGTGAAGAACATTCAAGAAGACGTCAAGCTTCAAGTTTTAATAGTTTAGTTGTGTCATCACGTTTATGATAATCATTCATCTTATATTTCTTGTGTTGTGTGTTGTGTGTTGTGTGTTGTGTGTATCATATGTGTATTATAGGTTAGTATTTAGGCCTCAAAATACATATTGTATTAGATTGGTTCTATCTCAAAGTAGAACTCGGTATTTAGCTTAGTATCGGAAAAAGTGTAAACGACGTGTACGGGTTTCTCCGCCTATAGGGAGCTTGTTGACATAGTGAAGATAACTCTCAAGTTGGGTACTTGGGGAGTAGAGTAGGGCGAAGAGGAGCTTCGTACCCGAACCACTATAAATCATTGTGGTTTTGATCTTTTTATCTTTACTTGTTCATATTTCGTAGATTACTTATTTAATTATTGCATCGCTATCATATACACTTGTGTATATCTCTTGAGTTCACATAAGTCGATAATCTAAGTTTTAACTTAAAACGGTAAAAACAATTTAACCCCCCCTTCTAGTTTCCACAAATTTGATGATTACAAAAGCTATTATTATGCGTTTTAAGATCAAAAACTCATCAAATCATAAATCTAATCCTTATGAAACCTACTGTTCATCGATACGAAAGCTTGTAGATCGAAAATTCTCATAGTTAAGCTCGATTTGATTCACAAAACATACACTAGATCTCTTCCGGAGATAGATACCACTTGTTATATGTCATTTTTGCATAGTAGTAATCATACGAAAGCTATAGAATAGTTGAGAAGAGCTAGAGAGTATTTTTTATTATTTTCTAAATTTTCATTTCAAAGGGAAAATAGAAATGGGAGGAAGAAGTGAATTACAACAACTATAAAGACTTGTATAAATACTCCTCCTAGATGAGTATTTATACTTATTGCTAATCCTATTCTATTTTCCTAACTTTAGTCAAACCTTGGTCAACTTTACTTAACTTTGACCAAGATAGACTTTATTACATTATAATTAGTAATCAAACTATAAAACTAATGAAAACTATACAAAGACCAATTCATATAATAATAAACACTTTTCTTGAACCTAACAGTTTTCGTTTATACCTGTTCTAAATTGTTTTATTACATTGGTTGGAATTTGTATACTACTAAAGCATTTGTAACAAAGGTAAATACTTAATAAAGAAAATGAAAGCCAACTGCAATGCTCATCTTAAATGGATAGACATTAGGACTGAACCTTTGTGTCTCAAATTTGGCATATCCATATCCTATTTTTGTTTTCATAATAGTATTTGTTTACCATATCCGTTGCTCATTATCATAAACCAAAGTTGCAAGCAACCAAGGAGCACATTTTTTTAAAACATTATCATTGAGTATTTAAATCGTCAATTAGATGATTCTTGCACTTGGAGTGTAATACAAATGATGAAGCTCCCTTAAATATTTATATTGTTAAAGGATTTATGAGAATTTAATAATATAAATCTCAATCTTAATTAATTTTAAAATAATATAGGTAAATATGATAAGTATTGCTTAATAGTTGGGTATATATTGTATTACAACATTTAGTTGGGTAAATATGTAATTATAAAGTTTAAATTGGACATATATGGAATTAACCCTATTATTTTTTATGTTTCGTAATATATTATTTTTATATGTTTCATAATATATGGTTATATGTTTATATATTTTAGGGATATGATGCGGTTCTTACCACTAGAAGTAGGGTGACACTAATTTCCGATATTAGAAAATTAATTAGAGACAACGAAATGGGTGATATATAAATACAACATGTTTTGCTGATTGGTTAAATTTGGAAGATACTAGAGAGAATTCTATTTTAATACATTATTTCTTATGTCGCCAGTTAGAGTGTAGAGTTGGAGACATCGATGTTGTTCTGTTAACATATAGGATATGTGGTGTTGATCTACGTTTTGGTATGGAGGAATTATGCTTAGTAACGGGGTTAAGGTTTAGGCCAAAATTTGATTTGTCTTTTGAAGTCGGAGATTTTAGGAGACGAGTATTCCCTCCAAAGAGTGACGGGTCATCGATAACTATAAGACACTTGTATAAAAAGATTAAGAGCGTAGATTGTTTATCATTGGATCATCGTGATGCCGTAAAGCTATGTTTGTTAGGCATTTTGATGTGTGTGTTTTTAGGTAGAGATTTTGAGTATGTGGTGCCAAAGTTTTTATTTAAGTTAGCCAACAACTTAGAAGCGTGGAACTTGTTTCTTTGGGGTTCATTTATATGGAAGGATGTATTGTACGAATATTTAAGGGATGCATGGCTTAAGCGTAGGAAAGCAGTGTCTCTCAAAAAACCTCAGTATTCGTTACAGGGCTTTGTATGGGCCTTTAAGGTATGTCATAGGTTTATTTGTTTAATTTATGTATACGTACGATTTTACTGCATTTAATCAAGTAATATTCTATAAACGTGGATACTTGAAACATTTCCCATATCTGCACTAATGCATATTTTATTTTAAAATATATTTTTACCAAGTTTTAAATTTATAAAACTCGATCTACCTGACAACGCACTAACGGGCAAAGAACCCGATCATGGGTAGTATAGAATGATAAATCCGAGGTCGTCCCAAGAGCTAAGTTGTAGTTAGTTTTAATTTGAAATGTCACATTTATAAAATGGTTTTTGATTTGATTTGAAATAAATTTAAAATAACAATAAAATTAAGTACTGAAAATAAAAGAGTTGGAGATATCAGGAGAGAAAACGTGCTAACCTAGTTACTTCATTACTACTGTTATGAAAATGTTTTCCTATGCAATGTTAAACTATGGTTTCATTAGTGGTTTCTAAGGTCGATAGACTTGAATATGCATATATAGTCTATCTTATACTTCTCGCGATTCTGACTCAGTCCAAATCGTATAGGAGGTAGGATATCCAGGTTGCAGTGATTAATCTTAGCTATTCCCAAAACTCATCTAATAACCTATACAGATTATTAATCCTCTCTAAAAGAGTTCCTGTGCTTTTTAAGTATATTAAGTGATAAGTGTGGAGACCGGTTAGTTCCTACACTAGGGGTCGGAGTCATAGATCCTCCCTAGTACCCGATGGATCCCATATTGACTAGATAATCAAATAATGGGGCAAGCCAGGTCAAACCACCCGTACTACCAAAACCCAGGGTTACATGATAGTCAAGGAATATCTAACGAAACCATAATCTAACAGGAAACAATCATAACAAAAGTAACTACATAACTAAGCCAGCACTTTATGTGCTTAGCCGCTCATGGTAACAGAAACACAGCAAGAAATAAAAGTAATCATAGATTGAATGCTCATAATTCTTACAGTATTTATACTTGAATGATTTAATACAAAAAGTAAGTAAAGTGTGATCTCTCTTGGACTCCAAGTGGAATTCTTTAAAGGTTGGAAGCCTTTGTCGCCTCTTTAATTGGCTGTGAAGGAAGTGATGTCGGAATAGCTTTAATGAGGCCTCAATTTATAGGTATCGAACCTGTTACGGCCTAACTGATAAAGGTGTTACGCCATAACCATCATACACGACATTCCGTATTTAAACAATTGTTACGACGTAACCAGATATGGTGTTTGGTATGTGTTTAAATACACATACCTTTTACCTAATAAAATAAGCTAAAAAGACCAACAATGACCAATAAATACATAAAAATGCATTGTATTCGTTTGTATTGTGAATTATGTCTTGCAGGTAACGGACATTGCACAAAAAGACAAAAATGAAGCAAAATGGACAAAACCGGGCATGGGAATAGAAAGAGTACAAGAAATCAAAGCCGAAGGCACATTTATCTTTAAACCTGGCCTAAATTCTTAAAAGCCCATAACCCCGTTAGCCCTTTTAACCTTAAATGTCTAAAAAGTTTACACCATTAGTCCTTAGGGACTAACAATGTTAGTCCTTAACCTTTTCATAAATAGTCCTTAAACCTAATCTATCCTAACTCTCGTTATACATTAACCTTATAACCCTGGCCTAAATAAATGAATCCAAGCCCAACTCCTTTCTTTTATAACACTGGGTCAACGCCCCAAATAACCCAGTCAAAAATTACTGTAGATGCATCCCTTCCCTCCCATTTTCACCATAACCACAGGGTACGGGTAAAATCCACCAAGTACGCTTGCAATTGCTTCTAGAAGGGAACGTCTGACACTCCTGACATACTCACTTATCCACGCTGGCAATCCCCAGCTTAATGATTGGTTAAAGGGACGTGTAAGCAATCCAACGGTCAAAATGATGAGATTTAAAGGCGGTTAGAGATCAAAGGCTGAGATTAGAAGCTGAGGAGCGTTTGGAAGGGCTAGAATGTTCATCTCAACACTATAAATAGAGGGCCTCATCACACAAGAAGGGAGGAGTAGTGTAGTATAAGCTTAGTAGTATTTTTAGCTTAATGTTAGCTTAATAGTCTTAATTTTCATGTAATTCTCATTTTTAAAGCTTTGTAATCTTTAATTTTCAATAAAATTCAGTTTACTTTACTTTTGTGTCTTTAATCCAAGTTTTACTTCAATTCCATTTTGCTAAATATGATCATAAGCTCTCAATAAGCTCCCATAAGCTCTTATATACTACTTAAGCTTGTTATCACTCAGTTAAGCCCTTAAAAGCTTAACTGAGCTTATTAGATTACTCATTTCCTCCCCCAAATATACCTCAGCATTAATTGGAAGGGAAGCCAGATTTGGAAGGGCTTCCATGACCTTACCAGCTTATTATAGATAAGCTGGAGCTCAATTCTAAGCTCTTAAGAGCAAATTACATCCCTGTTTAGCTGGGATTAAGGTACAATTTCTTTTAACTTTAGCTTAAAACTGCTTAGCTTATTTTCTGCTTATCTTAGTCTATTAGTGCTTATTCCTGCTTATTTGTGCTTAATTTCTGTTCTATTATGCTTATTTAATCTTTAAGTAGCTTATTGATTTTAAGTAGTTCATTTGCCTTAGCTTTACATTGAAACTGCCTTAAAAGCCTTTTTATTAGCTTAATTCTGTTCAGCTGATTATTGTGCTTATTTGTGCTTAATTTCTGCTGGATTTTGCTTATGTGGTTTTCATTTGTCTATTACTAAATTTGTTTGAGCTTATTTCATCTTTTAATAGTGTAAAAATGAAAATTGCAAGTTTAAAGGGGTGTTTGGTATAAGGATCAAAGTGGGTTAGAATAGGATAAAAGTTACTACTGGCTCTTAAGTCAGATTTAACTAGCTCAAAATTAGTCTAATAATTAGTAGTCTTAAGTTTTCAAAGCTTAAATCTCAAATTTTAGGTTTAGAGTAGCCATTGAGGAAATTTGGTCTCATTTCCTAGCTTGAATGCTTAGATCTTTATAAGAAGCTAGTAGTTGTGGTTTTCATGCTTGATAAGGTCTTTTAATATAGTTGAAATGATTTAGTCTGAGTGTGCAATTGTTTTGTGTGTTAAAGTCCAAAATCTGTCAAAGCTATTAAGTTTTATTTTTAAAATTTTAAAAGTTCAATTTTCAACAGCCAATTTAAGTAAGATTAGGTTTGTTTTAAGGTCCGATTTTAGTAGCATAAGCTCTCTAGGGTACATGCTTGATCTGTTTAAGCTTGTTCTTAAATTTCATTAGCTGAATCTAGCTTAAATTAGGTCTGCTAATTTCCTTTAAAAAAACCAAAAAGCCAAAAAAAGAATAGTTGCTTAATCTGTTATATTCAACTGATTTTCTAGTTTTTTTTAGAGTAGCTTGCTTAATTTCTACTAATTTAAGTCTTATTAGTATACTGTTTCACTTATTTTAGGTTTTTAGCTTAAGCCTTGTGCTTATTACCGCTCTAAAAGTAGCTTAAAATCTTGTCCTTGTCCTTTTAAACCTCATCCTAGGTAAACTGTCTTAGTAGTTTTTTTTATTATTTACTTTTCTGCTTATTTGTTGAGCTTATTTGAGGTCTTTAATGCTTATTAGGATAAGCTTAAGGTCTGTTAGCTTATTTGATTTCATTTGCTTATTTAGTCATAAAGCCAAATCATTTTAGTTCTTAGTCATTTAGTTTAGTCTTTTAAGCATTCTGCCATTTTAAGCTAGCTTTTCCTAGCTTATTAGAAGTTTTCAGAAAAAGTCTTTTCACAAAAAAGTGCTTATTTTCTAGGTATAAAGATTTTTCAAAAACAAAATGTGCAAAATAAAAATATTAAGCCGTATAGGGAGGCCCCAGGCTTGAACCAGGGACCTCAACCTAAATAGATCAATATTTAACACCCTCACTCTCAACCAAACGTGCCCTTGGGTCTTTTCTGTTTTAGGTTGCACTTTTAATACATTTAACCCCTTTGTGCAGTTTAGTCTTTCAGCCCTTGTGGGCTTATTTCTAGCTTATTGAGATAAGCTGTGTTGCTTATTCAGTTTTTCTTATGTCTTAAATAGTTTAAGGTATTTTTAGGAATTTTTCAAGATTTTTATAAAATAGTTTAGTATTTTCAATTAATGTTCTAGATTAAAATAGTTTTTAAATCATAATAAATAAAATAAAAATAAAAAATATATAATTCTTTTTCTAAAAATTATTTTAAGTCATTTAGGATTTATAGAAATTAAATTTTCTTTTGTAGGGATAAATTTTGATATACTTGCTTAAATGTCGCGTTTTTAGATTCCCGTTAACGTTAACGTTTTCGTGTTTTTATTTTTAATTGCATTAATTTGCCTTTACGTGTTTTTGCATTTATCTTTGTAGAAATAGGAAAACAAATCAAAATCTTTTAAAAATCATTCAAATCACGCGATCACTAACTTAGCCGATTTTCAATTCGCACCTTGTCGGGATACGACTCGGGAAGGTTTTTGAATTGTACTTTGGATAAAAGTAATCTTCTAGAATCCTCACGGAATACTTATCTTATACTATTATTGATATTAGGTATTTGGAATATATATTTAAGTATATAGGCTAAGTATTTGGTAATCAATTTTTGGTGCCGCTGCCGGGGAGGTGTGTTACGACTATCGTGTTTCTTTCGAAGATTAGTGTTTGAAGACCCTTCCTAGTGAAGTTATCACTTTCAAATTGTGAATATTTTCTTCTTATTATAAAAATATAAAAATACAAAAATATTTTACACTTCTATTTTTATTTTCTTTTAATATTAAAAATTACCGATTGTTAATTGTCGTTTTGGCTCATCTTTAGTTAACAAACTAAAAGAGAGGTATAAGGAGGGTCGATCCTGCAAACTTCGACCCAAAAGGAGAAGGTTTTTAAAACACTTCACGCTTACCCGCTCCTCCGCTTCTTTGTTCGTTTTCTAGAGAGCTACCGTGCACTATTGACTTTCGGTTACCAAAAATATGTTTCTTTCTTATTTTTATAATTATTTCTTTTCTTTATGTATTGTTTGAAAAATCTAAAAATATTCTTCTCTATCCTCTTATTCCTTTAATTCTTTCTCTTACCCATCTCTATTGTTTAATTCTAAATGACGTCATATTACCAACCTAGTTGCTACGGGTGTGGAGGTCCTTTAGACGGTTCGATTTGTCGACAATGTAATTGCGAAAGGTGTGGAAATATGCGTTATGGAGGAATTTGTTTTCATTGTAAGTATGATACAAATCCGAATTCTCTGTTCTAAGTGTGGAGGTCCGTTTGGTGGTCTATATTGTCGACAATGTACTTGTGAGCGGTGTAGAAGAAATTATACGGATGAAGTTTGTGCTTTATGCTGTTATGAAGTTGAAAAATCATTCGTTAATGATTAAAATTCACTGAGTTTTCCTCCACAATATCTTTGTTGTACCCGTTGTGGAGGCCCTCATGAGACATTTCAATGTGATCAATTAATCTTCGATGAGCCTTATTGTGCTAACTACGGGGGTCTTCATGAGACTTTTCAATGTCAACCGATGAACCAAAATTATGATCCTAATTTTTGTTATAATCCGATTTATTCCGGTTTTGACCAATATCAACCCCCGCAATTTTCCGTCACTCATCAACTTCCTCGGAGATCGAATAAGGATATGTTGCTAGATATGGCAAAGCTAATTAAAGCTAATCGAACCCTTTTGAATAGCAATATTTTTCCTCATGAAGAAATGAGTATGAGAGTATTGTTGGCTAAGGAAAGAATTCTCAAATTAATTCAAGTTTGGGACGAAGAGCAAATTAAACCATGGAGTTTGCCGGAATTGCTATTTCAACTTTCTAATGATTCACAAACTATTGCTGAAATTTTGAAACAACGTGAAGAAAAGCGTATTGAACGTGAGCAAGCGGCTAATCTGGCAGTTCAGAAAGAGCAGGAGGAGCAGGCAGCTCAAAGTTTTACTCCATATTGGAATTTTCCTATGATTGACGATGATGATGATGAGCATACTATTCAATATAGGTTATATCTAGAGAGATCGTCTAAAGCAATCACACCCGACTTATCAACCGAGGAGCCCGATAACTCTCTTAGTATGGGGGACGAGCATCTTGACACTATTCCAGAAACGGAATCGGACGAAGTAATAAAGTCTAGTGTTGAGGACCTTGTCCCAATCCCAAGTGAGTCCGAGGGTATTTTCAATATGTGTGATGTGCCTTCTTGTGATAAAAAACACTTTGATGCCGAGTCTGATCTTAGGGAATCTTTGCTTAATCGTGATACTTCAATTGTTTATTCTCCTAAGATTGACTCTCTTCTCGAGGAGTTCGCCGGTGAACTCGCTCCTATCGCTCCAATTCCACTGGGAATTAATAAAGCTGGTTTTGATCAAGAAGAAGATATTCGTCGTGTTGAGCAATTGTTAAATAATTTTCCTCCTCTTGACGTTTTAAACGATCACTTTGAAATTTTCTCTGATTCTAACTATGATTGTACTTCAAGTGATGACGATTATGGTGAGGACATCGATTTTGTTGAGGCATCACCTCCCGATTCTGAGATCGTCAGCCTAGAGGAGGTGAAGGATTTTGACCCTGAAGATGGAGAGACTAACACTGATATTCTTCTGAAGATCAAGGACGATATACTTCGTGAGAAATTATTGAATATCAATCTTCTTATTGCTAAGATCGAAGCTTTGAATGACAACCCCACTCCTGATTGTGTGCTCAAGTCTCCTTCCCCATTTCCTATCCCCATTGAGGATAGTGACTCTTTCTTTGAGAAGTCTGATACTTCTCTCTCTTATTCGGATAATTCTTTACCCGAATTCGATACTTTTAGCTATCATACGGAAGAGACGAGTAGTGGCAGTACCACTACTCATGCTGATAACTCTCTTCCCGAGTATGATTCGTTTCTTTTTGAGATTGAACCCGATTAGGGTGAGTTGACTAGCGTCATAATGGACGATATTTTTGAGCGTAATGAGGATAATTATTTTAACCTAGAAGGAGGTGAGATTGATACTTCTCCAAATGTTAATAATGACCATTATCTTCCCTTCACCTTAGTCATCCGAATCTTTCTTTCGTATCTCACCTACCCTAAGGATTCTTCTTTGCTTCTCTCCTACAGGAATGAAGACACCATTTTTGACCCCGACATCTTCGCTTATATTTTCTATTCTTATAAGCCGGTATTATCTCATCGGAGTGGAACTTTCGTATGCTTCAATGTTTATCTAAACATCTTAAATGAAAGTATGATGGAGATTTTCTCTTCCACATGTTTCCCCATGGACCAATGAATTCGAGGTCGAGTCAGGTTCGTGCTCGGTTAACAAAAACAAGCGCTTCACGGGTGGCAACCCATGTTTATCCTTCTATCTTCTTTCTATTTTCTAATAAGTGTGTTGTGATGAGGCTCGCCTTTTTCTCATGTTTCGTGTTTTGTGGTTTGTGATGTTTGTCCAGGATTGCCCAGATTTTGAAGGCTCTCGTGCTCGGTGTTTTGTCCATCGTTCACTCGCTCTTCAAATCTTTAGCATGCTTATATTGGGAATCCGATCTCCTTAATCTTATCAACTAACGTTTATTTATTAGCATAATTAATAAACAACTTTAGATTTGCGTAGAGACCCCTTTATATCAAGATTATGCATTGAAATTAGTATGGGGGAATCTCACATTGAGGACAATGTGTAGTTTTAGTATGGGGGAGGGGGAGGGGGAATCTGTCGATTTGATTATACCAGCGACCGTTGTTCTCACGTAACCCGTTTTTCTACCAAAAATATGTGATTTATGTGAAAATAGCAAAATTTAAAAAAAAATTGTGCATAAAAAAGTGATAAATGTTGGAATAAAGTGATGAAATAAGTGTTGTGACACAAATAAAAGTAAGAACGAGAAATAAATTTTGATCCGACCGGTTTTATACCTTAGCTTTTTCCTTAACATATTTAAATCGATGTTTGTTGTAGTTTAGGTAGGCTTATCCATTTATGCCGAACTCGATTTATTGAGTTAAGATTGTTGCAGTCTATGTGACTTGCTAAAGTGTCCGATTCTTTAATTCGCTAGGTCTAAGCATTCACAAGTCTCTTTCTTAGATAATTTTAAATTCAAGAACTGTGAAATGATAGAGTCGAGTATAGTCAAGATATTTAGCGTGGAATAGTTGGTTTTTTTAAAGCTTTATATGTATTAATTGTGGCTTTTTATGACCATTAGTTTGTTTTTCACTTGTATATTAATAATGTTTAATAAATAAGGTTGTCTGGTTCAACTTAACTTTTAGTAACTTTTCACTAACTTGGAAGACGATGCCAATAAAATAGGTACATATCGGGATTCGGAATTTAGCATACTATATATATCATATGAATAATTGCTTTACTTGCACCTTAAAGTGCCTAAGGGTGTATGGTGTAAGTAGAGTTAATCATGAGATTACTTATGCCTTAAAGAGCCTAAGGGTATATGGAGTAAGTGATTAAATTGTTCATACCTTAAAGAGCCTTAGGGTATATGGTATGAATGATTGAATCATGTTTAATAAATGATTTGTTTGTACCTTAAAGAGCCTTAGGGTATATGGTGTAAATTAAATCTCACTTGATTTATGTCTTAAAGAGCCTTAGGGTATATGGTATGTGCTTAATTACATATACCATTTTCCATTTAAACCGGACTTAAATGACTAAAAACGTACCAAAAAATACATTGTATTTGTATATTTTCATTTATATTGTGCAGGAAACGGATATTCGACAAAAGGACGAAAAATTAAGCAAAAACAGACAAAACCAAACATGGAATGGAAGAACGTCAAAAAAACAAAGTCAAATCGAAGCCAAAGATCAAAAAGTCAACCAAAGTCAACCCTGACAAAAGTCAAAGACGGAGCCGGAACCGAGAAAACGTTAATGGGCCACCGTACCAATTAATGGGCCGAGACAGCCCATTAAGCTTTTTATTTTGAAGAATACTTATAAGGTTAAGCCTTAAAAAAAGCCCAAAAACCTTTTATATATACGACGGACCAAATGCTATAAAAAACCCAAACCATTTAACCTCCGTTAACCCATCATACCTTTAAACCATGATCCTCGTTAGTCACAAGGACTGTATGTGTAATAACCCCATATACTTTAGAGGGCCATTTCTGCCTAGTCCCCAAAACTCTTTGCACCACATGGACTTAGTATGCAATAACATATATAACATTCAGGGACCAATCCTATCACTTCTACAAACCTTTACCTCAGTCAAAGTTATACCCTGCACCCAATTAAAACCCACCTTTCCTGCCAACACCAAACCTGTCACTATTCATCATCTTCCTCACCTGTATCATGTTTCCAAAGACTCCCAAACCCATCACTATCTTACAACCTTACCATCACATGGCATTTGCCATATATGGCAATCCAAAAACAATTCATTAGACAAGATTAATAATGGGATACGTTTTTGAGGACCTTGGCACAAGGCCAATTTGTATGTGCTTAATTTCACATTCCTTCTTACCATTAAAACGACTTAAATGACTAAAAACATACCAAAAATACATTGTATTTGTATGTTTTGCATTTGTATTGTGCAAGAAATGGATATTCAAGAAAAATACGAAAAATCAAGCAAAAACAAACAAAACCTAGCACAGGAATGAAAAGAGCGTGAGTAAAAGTCAAAGCCAAAGTTAAATCGAAGCCAAAGACAGTCAAAGTCCAAAAGTCAACCACGATAAAGTCAAAGTCAACCCCGAGAAGCTGAATCAGAAAAAGGTACAACTTAAGGGACTAAAATTGCCAAATCCCAAAGTTGTAAAACAAGGATAAAAAGTTTAAGTGGTGAAATTGTAATTTAAGTGAAGAATAACTTTAGGGGTTGATTTTGCCAAACCCATAAAGTTATATAACACAAGGACTAAAAATGCAAGAGTACATATATCTTTCAGGGACTGTTTTTGACAAGTCCCTAAACATCCATCACCACAAGGACTGGATTTGCAACTACTTATATAACTTTGAGGGACTAGTTTTTCCCCATCACCAAACCTTTACCTGTTATCCCCTACCTTTTGTAAACTATTTTTCCCGCCCAAACAAAACCCAAGAACACTCACGGGCTTTCTTCCCCATCTTTACCCTGCAACCTTAAAATTACCCATTGGGTAATAACCTCTTCCCCTCTCCACTAAAACCTAATCACATACCCACCTTTTATGTGCAATCCTAGACTATTTTTCAAGACATAAATCCAATGTCGGTTATTGATTCAAGAAGGCAACAAGTCAAATTCTTAGTGCCAAGATTAAGTTTTGATTACCTCACACAAGAAACACGCCTCAATTCGTCTCACAAATAGAAGACACATTAAAGGCCAGACTTTAAAGTTTCTAGTATAAATAGGCCATCTTGTAAGCCATGAAAGGCATGTAGGTTTTTAATTTGTAATCTTTTAACTTTTTTATAAATTTTGTCTTTAATTTAAGCATTGTATCTGTTTTCTTAAGCAATTAATGAAGTATTGAGTTTTCAAGTTAGAATCCCAATTTATAATTTCAAGTCGTAAATTGTTAAATTGTTATGAAATTTTGTTCAAAATCGTTGTTAAGGGTTTTTTTTCTGGGTTTTTTTTTTTTTTTTTTTTTTTTTTTTATTTAATCTTTTTTATAATTAACCTACTTGCAGTAAGTTATAAAAAGAGTTAAGTTTGTAGTTAGAAAAACCAAAAAAATACTCACCTCAAATACCAAAGCTTACTTTTGGAAGATAAGCCAGAAAAGGATGGGCTTATGGACAATACCAGCTTATCTTTGATAAGCTGGAGCTTGTAGACAAAGCTCTCAAGAGCTTATTTGCCCTTGTTTAGAGCAAAGGGCCTTGTGAGTTCATTTTTCTCCATTTTAGCTTATTTACTTGCATTTGCTTATTTTCTGCTTATTAGTGCTTATTACCTGTTTGAATCTGCTTATTCATGCTTATTGATGTTGTTTAATGCTTAAAGTTCTAATCTTGTAGTTTATAAATCATTTGTTTAAGTTTTTCTTAAAAACTGTCAATTTTTAGCTAAATCTGTCATTTTCTTAATAAGCTTAATTGAGTGCTTAATCTCTGTTGAAAGTTGTTCATGGATGCTTAATATGTTGATATAATCAGTGGTTTTTAAAAACCTCACCCTTAATCTCTTTAAATCAGCTTGCAAAAGCCATTTTAAAAATTAAAGAGGTGTTTGGGATAAGGTCAAACAGGGTCAAAACCTTGTTAGGGTGAAAACAAATGGGTCATGGAACCAACTTTCATAAGCTGTTTTATCATCAATACAAGCTAATTTTTTAGTTTTTAAACTTTAAAACCAAGTTCTCAAGTTTGATTTACTCACTGTCCAAAACTGTCATCATTTGACAGTTGGAATAGCTTATATTCATAAGCTGTCCTCACAAGCTTGTGAGGCCTTGTTTTACACTTATTTTATGTGTTTTATTGTTTTAGTATAAAGTTTGTTAGCCTGCAAATGTCTATTAGCAAAATGGGTTAAAATCTGTCAAGTATTTTGTTAAATGTAAAAAAGAGACAAACAACCCTTTTTGATAAGCTTTTTCAGGGGCTTATTTGTGTTTCAAAATACTTTTGAAAAGCATTTATAAATAGCTTTTTGGCTATATTTTTCAATGGAATAAGCCAAATTTTCATGAAATTCTGTCTTGGTGCTTATTTTTAAGCCCAAAAAGCCACCCAGAGGGCTGTTTGTTTGACAGTGTGTACCCCATTTGACCCATTTTGCTTATCTTGCTTATTTTAGCTTAATGTTCTGTCTTTTTAGCTTATTAATGTTTTGTTTAGCTTATTAGGGTAGTTAGAACTTAGTTTAGCTTAATTTGAGCTTATTTGCAAAGTTTAGTGTTTTTGTGGCCTTGTTTTTAGCTTTTCTCTTGTTAAGCTCAATTCAGCCCCTTTTTCCAGCTTATTTGTAGTTCAAATTAAGTTTTGCTTGCAGATAAGGCTAGCTTATTGTAAGGGCTTTTTACGGGTATGATCCATTTGGGCTTTGGAATCTATTTACCAGCTTAAAAATAAGCTAGAAAAGCCCATCATAGGCTGTTTGGGCTAAAACAGCCATAAGTTGTTTTTGCTTATTCGCAGCTTATTGCGATAAGCTGTGTAACCAATTGCATTTTTCATAGGATCCTTTCAACCTTAGCTAATTTGTGTATTTTTTTAGATTTTTTTTATAAACAGTTAGTATTTTTTATAATTTATTTTCATTAAAAACTTAAAATTTTTTATAAAAATTAAAATAAAAGTCAGAAAGATATAAATCTTTTTTTAAAAAATTTTCTTTTATCAAATGGTTTCTAGGAAAAATAAACAGTTAGTATTTTTTATAATTTATTTTCATCGTGAAAGTTGGAACGTTCTTTTAAGTCCTTGGTTTTTCTTTTATCAAATGGTTTCTAGGAAAAATATTAGAGCTTTCGTAGGGTCATTTTTTCAAAAGTTCATTTTTTTAAAAATGGGATTCGATCCCGTTCTTGTTTTGACTCGTTTTTAGTCTTAATCAACTCCGTTTTCGATCTAGTTTTTTTAAACTTCCTTTTTAGTCAACTAGGACCCATTAATAGTTAAAAATCATTTTAGGATTAAAATTGAATAATTTAGGTTTTTAGCTCGCGTTTTTACGTCACCGTTTTAGGGTTTAAGTTAAATTGATTACGTTTTAGGTTTACTTTTGCTTGATTTTGCATTTTTACTTGTAGTAATAGAAAATCAATCATAATCTTGTCATATTCAAACATCGATTATCAATTCATCATTCGATTTTCAATTGCACACCTCGTTGGGACATAACGACCCGTGAAATCAAACTTCTGGATATATTGATTCTATTTGTGAATTTTGACTTTTCGCCTTGGTCAAGGGCGATTGGTTAGGATTTGCATTGCCTAGTATTATATATATACTATAATACAAATCACAATTCAATGGCCAAGATCAACTTTGGGTTCTCCTCACACAAGAAGCACATGCTTGAGCTCTCTCTATAAAGAAGCATAAGAAGACCTCAAGTCTTAGTATAAATAGGACCTTAGTATAGCTTATTTCCCTTTGTCAAATTTGTTAAGTCCATTTACTTGTATTAACAGTTTGTACCATTTTTCTTACTGCAATTTAAATATTTATCATTTAATTTTTATCTTTTAAATACATACAATTTAATTTTCCAAGTTTATGAAATTTAAGAGTTTTCCTTTAAATCATTGTCATTTACATATTCTGTCTTTTAAATACTGTGTTAAGGTTTTATAAAACTTTTTGAGTCATTGGAAACTTATATAAACACTGATTTCATTTTCTGTCCAAAAAAATATCAAAAATCCAAAAAATTCATAAGAATCTGTCAAGAACACAAAGGAGCATGGTAAATCTTAGATGGCCATGGGTTTAGTGCTTCATGGGAAGCATTAGGAAATGTTTATAAGCTGTTGAGAGCTTATTGTCTTGCCAAAAGCTAAGGACCTTTGTGAGTTTTCTATTTTTCATTTTTCTTGCTTATTACTGTGCATTTGCTTATTTTCTGCTTAAGTCCTGCTTATTTATGCTTATTCATGTTAGTTTATGCTTACTTATGCTTATTTAATGTTTTCATATCTTTTATTTAAGTCTTGCTTTGAATCTGTCCTTTATATACTCTTAAACTGCTTATATCTTATTTGCTTATTCTAGTGCTTTTTATTGTGTTATTTGTGCTTATTATTGCTTGCTATTTACTAGTTGTTAACTGTTTTTCAAAAACCTTGGCTTAAAACTTGGGAAATCAGCTTAAAATTTGACTTAGTATACTTAAAGGGGTGTTTGGGTCAAAGGGTCAAAAAGGGTCAAAATAGAGTAAAAACTATTTGGGTCGTTTGATGAACTTTGACAGCCCTTCTTGAGTCCTTTTTAATCTGTTTTTCCAAATTCTTTAGGTTTAAAAGTCTGTTTTTGAGTCTCTACTAATTGGCCTTTGAAACTGTGTTTCCAAGTCAGCCATGAGGGCTTATTTGATTTAGTTTTTAAAAACCATCTTTTGAGTCTTAGTTTTGTATCTTTTCAAGTTTCAAATGTAGTAGGATAAAAGTATTTTAGGTTTTCTTGTGTTATATCCAAGTCTGTCACTAAACCTGTTTGAGTGTTCTCCAAGTTTTAAGCCATTTTTTTCAATTTTAGTGTCTTAAACTTGTTTTTAGATTTGAAATTTTGAGCATAAGCTCACTTGGAGTCAAACTCCATCTGTTTTAATTTAGTTTAACTTTTGAGGCTTATTTTCTAGCTTATTCATAGGGCTGCATAAGCCACCATTTTTCTTAAGTAAACCAAATCAGCATATGTTGATTGAGACCATCACTTTTCACAAGCTTTGTTCCTAGCTTAACATTATTTCAAACCATTTTTAGTTTACTAATTCTTGTAGCCATTAAGCCAAGCTTTAAGCTGGTATAGCCCATTAAGCCTTAAGGACCCCTTTAGAAGCTTAAAATTAAGCCCAAAATTTGTCCCCTAGGCTGTTTGCTAACCAGTTTTTGCATTTTGCTTATAGCTTATTTTTTTGCTTATATGTTCTTCTTTGCTTAATTTTGTTTGAATTTTCTTAATAGGTTAGTTAGTGCTTATTTTAGCTTATTGTACTTAGGGTAGAACTTATTTGAGCTTATTTGCATTTGTAGCTTAACATTTTAAGTTTAAAAGCTTTTTATAGATTCTGTCATTTTTAGCTTATATTCCTTACTTATTTTTGTTTAAACTTGCTTATTAGGTATAGTAGATAATCTGTTCTTGCTTATTTTTCATTTTCATTTGCTTATTTGTCAAGAAAAAGCCCATCAGTTAGCTTATTTTAGGACTTAGTGTAAAAAGTGAATCTGTCACATTTACTTGCTTATTTTGAGTTTTTGCAAAAAGTCACTTTTTTAAAGTTTGCTTATTTTGTCTGTTTTAAAAGTTTTAAAAAAAAAGAAAAAAAAAATTACAAAAAGGGAGGCCAAGGATTCGAACCCTGGACCTCCCCCTTTAGCTAAACGTCCCACACAAACATACACTCACCAACGGCACCAGATAGGGCTATCTGCCCTTTCTTGCAAACACAATTCCTTTAACCCTTTTTTTTCCCAATAAGCCCATTTGATTGTTTTGCTTATTTCGGGCTTATTTCAAAAAGCACTTTCAGCCATTTTATTTTTCTTGCATCCAGAACTGTTCAAATATTTTTCAATAATTTTTTAGATTTTTCCAATTTCGTTTAGTATTTTTTATATTTAATTTTAGTTAAAACAATTTTTAATTCATAATAAAAAATTTAAATGTCAAAATTTTTTTTTTTTTTTTTAAATTTTCTTTTATCAATTAGGACCTAGGAAAATTAAATTTGCTTTCGTAGGGTTATTTTTGCAAAATTTGGTCTTTTAAAGAACGGGATTCTAATCCCGTTCTCGTTTTTAGCTTTAAATCTGTTCTAGCTTTCGTTTTTAGGTTTTCTTTCATTGTTTTTGCATTTTAATTGTATAAATTATAAAACCAACCCCAAAAATCTTTAACCATTCAAACGCGCGATCACAAACGTTCTCGATTTTCAATTCGCACCTCGTTGGGAGAACGACCCGAGTAGATTTTTGAGGGATTTTGTTTTGGATAGAAACGAATCTTTTAAAAGCCTCTCGAAATACTTTACCGTTGATTTAGCCTTATTATTTATATATTTGATTTTTATGATGTATGGTTAGATGGATATATTTAATTTAGGGGGAGTTCGATCGCGTCCTATTGGGGGGCGCCGGGGCAGGGGATGGTGTGGGCTAATGGGGCGTGGGGCCGGGGGATGGGTGGGGGGAATAGTCCGGCCACGCGGGATTGGTTGCAGGCAGGTTGTGATAGAGGGGGCGCGGTGGTTTTTGTGTTTTTTGTATCTTTTGTGGGGATGGGGAGGGGTGGTGGTAGGTGGTGTTGTGTTTTTTAGCTTGTTTTTGACACTTTTTATGTTTTTTTGGGGAAGGATGCTTGTTTGTTTTTGATGCATGATTGGTGGGAGGGTTAAGATGTGTTGGAGTTGTTGGAGAGTGGGTGGTCATGGCGTTGGGGGGGTGCGGGGGGTGGGGTGGGGGTTTGGCGGGGGGGTGGGGCATAAGGGGGGTGGGGGGTATGGTGGGGGTTAGGGTGTCTCCTCACTGGTTTATTGGATTGGGGCGGGGAGGGAATGGAATGGGGGGGAGGGGGTTGGAATGTGTTGGTGAAGGTATATATGTCGACGTGGGCCGGTGGTTATAAAAATACAAAAATACAAAAATATTTTTCATTTTCTTTTATTAGTATTAGTATAAAATAAAATCAAGAAAAAATCAAAAACATACAAAAAATTGTCCTTAATCAAGAAATAAAAATCATCATAAATATAATGCATGCATCTTGAGCATTATCATAATAAGTTCCCAAACAAAAGATTTAAAACTTGCATTTATGTCACTAGCGACGTACGACTCACCTTTAAAAGTTTAACAAACTCTAAGAGGGGTATAAGGAGGGTTGTTCCGAGGAACTACGACCCTAAAGGAGAAATGTTTTTAATAGTGTCACGCTTTCCTACTCCTCTGCTCCTTTGTGCGTTTTTCTTTTAAAGAGCTACCGTGAAGCTTGTCGATTATTGGTTTAAGTTATTCGATCTCGTTTTGTCCATTAAAATAAATTGTGAAATAAATTAAAAAAACCAAAAATATTTTTCTTTTAATCTTTTTAGTGCATGCACACTCGTTCTTCTTCTAATCTCGTTGGTAATTCTTCTTCTAATCCAACCACCACAAACCCAAAACGTCGTAATCATAGACGTTCAAAACAACCTTTCTCTCTTGAAGAATCACCCATTGTTACGATGGCCGATCAACGTACTATGGCGGAATTGCTCCGTGCACCCACCGAGGGTTATGCGGAGGCAATCGTGGTTCCACCAATTCTTGCTGAGCATTTCGAGCTCAAGCATAGTCTCATTAATATGATGCCTTCGGACCAATTCTTCGAACTTGAGAAAGACAATCCTCATGACCACATCCGTTGGTTTAACAAAATAACTTCCACAATAAAATACAAGGATGTGCCTAATTCAACGATTAAGCTTATGCTTTTTCCTTTCTCTCTTGCGGGGGCAGCCCGTCGTTGGCTTGAAAAAGAACCCCCTCGTTCTATTCTCACGTGGGAAGATCTTGTGTCCAAATTCATCAATGAATTCTTTCCCCCCTCAAGAACGACAAACCTTCGAAATGAAATTTCTAATTTTCAACAACGGTTTGATGAATCGTTTCATGAGGCATGGGATCGGTACAAAGATCTCCTTCGTGCTTGTCCTCATCATGGTTTCACCGAATTGCACCAACTTGATACTTTCTACAATGCCTTGAACCCGGCCGACCAAGATTCCTTGAATTCTGCCGCCGGTGGCAATCTCTTGGAAAGAAGTACTCAATATGTGTTGACGATTATCGAAAACAAATCTAAGGTCCGCAATTCACGAAACAAATCGATTGTTTCTCAAGTGAAATCAAGTGATGGTAATTCTTCTTCTTCCGATATAGCCAAACTTACTCATGCAGTAAATCAGCAAACGAGTGATGTGACTACCGCCATGATGGCTATTCTAAAACAAGTTTAAGCAACCCCACCTCCAGCTTCTGTAAAAGCTGTTGAGGAGATTTGTGTTACTTGCGGTGGTGCTTATCCTTACTATCAGTGTCTCGCCGCCGATGGCAACACTTTCCCGGAATATCGAGATAATATTCAAGGATCTGTTGCAGCAGCCGAGGGTAACTACAATCAGGGTAATTCCGGTTATCGTCCTCCGGGTGTGGCTAATAAAACAAGACCATCGGGTATTTTTCAACAAAACGGGCAAAATAATCAAACCGTTTTAGCCAACCTCAAGGATATAATCGAGGAAACAATTTCAATCAAAATGCAAATTATCAAGCTCCAATTCAACAAAACCAAAGTGTTCCTTTAAGTGAGTTGGAGAAAATTAAGAAAATGAATGATGTTAATATAAAAGCCATGCAAGCTCAAATTAATAATGTAAAAAATGAGTTAAGGAATGAAATGCAATCTTCGATTCAAGCTTCAATGTCAAATCAAATAGCTTTTTTCCAAATGAACACCACTTCTACTTCAAGTTCGGGATCTCTCCCTAGCAACAACGTTGCTAACCCGAAGGGTGAATTGAAAGCCATTACCACTCGAAGTGGACTTGTTCTTGATGTACCTACCGTTCTAATGCCTCCTCCATTTCATTAATCCGGAGGAGGATGAACGTGTAGAGGAGACTTTAATTGAACCAGAACATGGGGAGTATACCATTAAGGTCCCACCTCCTCTCATCCAAAAACTAACACCTCCTTCTCAAAGAAACTTTGTGGTTTACCAAAGGGATCCTCGTCATCCTCATATCCCTTATCCATCAAGGATGAACCAGTAAAAACGGCAAGAGAAATATGAAGTCCAAATTCATAAATTTTGGCAAATGTTCAAACAACTTCACATCAATATCACTCTTGCCGATGCATTGATTCTAATCCTGAAATACCAAAAAATGCTTAAGTCTCTCCTTTCCAACAAGGAGAAACTTATTGAATTGCAAACACACCTCAATGAAAATTACTCAGCGGTTATCCTTAAGAAGCTACCCGAAATCTGCTAGGGGACCCTGGAAATTTCTATTCCGTGTGGTTTTAGTGAGTAAGTGCAAAGCCTTAGTGCCGACTCTAGGTGCTAGCTTAACTTGATTGCCTCTCTTAGTTTGGAAGAAAAGTAGGATTATCCGATCTTATTTCCCCCAAAATGACCCTTGAACTTTGCTAATCTGAGTTTGCACTTGGTCGGAATTGCAAGAAGATGTCTTTATTCTGGGTTTGCGGAAGAGTGGAAGACGGGAAATGTTCACATTCCCCGCTGATTTTGTCATTATTAATTATGAAAGCGATCCTCGTGTCCCCGTTATCTTGGGTAGACCTTTCTTACGGACCGCTCGTGCTTTGATTGACGTTCATGGAGAAGAAATGATTATTCGTGACGGTAATGAAAGATTAACCTTGAATATGAGACATGACACTTCAAGCTATTCTACCCAACCTCATCAAGAATCAATCAACATGATTGATGTCTACAATGTTTCACATGAGGAAATTCTTAAAGATTTGTTTGCAACAAATCATCCAAGTGGCAATCCCACTACTTCTTCTCATCCCGACTTAATTTCACCGGAAGTTAATGATGATATCTTTGATCCGGAGGGAGACATTATTAAGAACATGCTAAATCTTGATAAAACCAAAGATCTCCCTCCATATCATGATAATCCATTGAGTGGAAATCCCACTTTGATTTCGGAACCCGAGACCAAGTCTTCTTCTTCCCCCACACTTACTTCCATCGAAGAAAGTGATTTAATTTGGGAATAATTTGAAGCTTATCTCGCAAGTGATTCATTTCCATCGGGAAATAGTAATCCTTCATCTCCTCTCCCTCCTTTTCATAATTCTTTAAGTGGCAGTACCACTTCTTCTTTACCTAGTCTCCCGATTTCTAAGACTAGTGACTATTTTCTTGAGGACTTCGCCGATGAACTCGCTCACATCACATTTCCACCAGGAAATGATGATCTTCCCTTTGATGCTGAATCTGATCTTCCAGAAATAGAGTATTTGCTTAACCATGTTCCTATCAAGGAAATGGATTCTATTCTCGAAGATTCGGTTAATGAAAATTCTCTTGAAGACAATCTTGTTGATACCATTTCTAAGATGTTCACCGATAAGCATGCTCTTGATTACTCATCACCACCACTATAGGATGATTATGATGATAATCTTTTTGATCTTGAGACCATTAATAATAATACATATGATGATCCATTTGACTCCAAGGAAAAGAAAATCAAAGATTCTAAAATCTTGATTGATGAACTTGTTCTTCCTGAATCAAGTGATTTCCTTCCTTTTCTCGAGTGTGACTTGGTTTTCTATGAGGATTTTTCTGAGGTTGATGCTTTGTCTTTGACCAACAACGAGGACAAGGTATTTAATCCGGGTATACTCATTCATGAAAACCTCTTTGAAATCACCAACTGTGCAACACCGGAAAAGAATGTAAAGAAGGTCACTAATGCTTCTTTAATTCTTGAGGATTTTATTCCTCTCCTTTATGTACTTCTTTCCACAATGAAGTTCCCGGATCGGAGATTACTCCTCGTTTTCATTCAAAAATGAGGAAAAAGTTTTCAACCCCGAGATTCTCACTTCTAAAAGAGTTTATTCTTCTCTTCTCCCGGAATTATCTCATCTGGGCCCTAAAGATTTCAAAGTTATTAAAATTTTTGAAAGCCCGATAGAGATGTTTCCTTGCTCTTATGGAGAGGACTTCCGTATTTTGGATGTCCCGTGTCTCCATTTATATCCCCCTTGACCAGCTTAAGTGTTGGGGGATTGGGTCAAGCTAAGTGACCTAAAACAAGCGCTTTGTGGGTGGCAACCCATGCTTATCCTAGTATTATCGTAGTAGTAGTATGCTAGCTTATTAGTAATGAATAAGAGTTTTGTTGTGTGATGAGGCTTGCATCTTTCCTTTTCCGTGTTTTGTGTTTGTGTTGTTAATGTCCAGGATGTCCCGGATTTTTGAAGCCTCTCGTGCTCGCGTTTTTGTCCTTCGATCACTCGAGCTTCACATCCTCAGCTTCATTTGGGAATCTGATATCCAAATCTTATCGACTAACGTTTTTCTTTAAGCACACTTAATAAACGGCTTAGGATTTACGTAGAGACCCTTCTTAAAACATTGAGGACAATGTTTAATTCTAGTATGGGGGGATCTATCGATTTGATTGTGCCTGCAGTCGTTGTTTTCACGTAATCCCGTTTTTACCACCAAAATTTCAAAAAAATGAAAAATTTTAAAAATTTTCAAAAATAAAATAAGTGTTTTGTCACAATTTTGACTTTCCTGCTGGGTAGAATAAGAATAAATTTTGACTTGATCGAGCGTGTTGAGCTCTAGCTTGTTCCTTAACTTTTAGACTAAGCGTTCGCGGTTATTCGCGAAGAACGATATATGTATAGAGTTAATTATGAGTTTGATACTAAACAAGGATTATTTGGAAATCTTAAGAGCTCATGTGTGTAATTTATGGCTTTTTCTCCCATAAGCTTCTAACCGGACTAATAATACGTGCTATTTTTGAAAATTAAACTTAAATCAACAATTTTTGAAGTATAGTCGATATCAATAATTTTAGTTCAAATTTATACTTAAATTTTCTAAAATGAAATTTTCTCTATATCATGGTATTATAAGCAAAAAAAAATTGTGGTTATGGGCTGATAAAAGTTTGCTGCATCTTGCCGGCTCACAACCGATGTTACAGCCTTCTAAAGAAAATGTGGTAGTAAGAATAATAATCCGAGACTGATAAAAGTTTGCTGCATCTTGCCGGCTCACAACCGATGTTGCAGCCTTCTAAAAGGTCGAGGATTTCCTTAAAAATGTGTAATTATATTAAGTGTAGTAAATGTGAGCTAATAAATATAGGGAAAATCTCTTTTTCTTAAATTTAAATATGCTTTTGAACTAAGACTATTTTATTTTAAGTTTTTCTAAATAAGCTATGTATATACGGGAAACCTAAGAGTTTTTTAAACCGAAGGTCCGTGAGTCCCGATACTAGTCTCTGTGGGGTGTCAACAGCCTGGTCACTTAGCCGCGAGGTTAGGATGTGCCAAGACGAAAGTCGCTACATGGGATGATCTTGCCATCAAACTCATTATTCTTGGGTGGAACGTGAAGCATAGAATTTTGTAAAATGTTGATCCATGGTTAAAATTCGAAATGGCACATTCACCTAATATATATAATAATTGACGGGAGTGAAAAGTTCACAAGTTACAAATATGAGTAATGTTAGCATCTTAACTTATATTTAACGGTGATTTCATTTTAAGCTTGGTTTGGAATAAGTGAAAAGTCGAGGACGATGAATTTATCCTTTTTGGGGTATTTTAGGATTGAAATGCATCTTGTTCTATGATCCCTAAAAGTTTTAAAAATAACGAAAGTCAAACATTCTAGTTAGTTGTTTAATATGAAAAGTACAAAAAAAATGAGAAAAATGAAAAGAACAAAAATATGTGTAGGAATAAGTGAATATTTAAAAATGGTAAAAACAGGGATTTTCGAAACTATTGATTCTTTCATTTCCCTTGACGAACACTTAGCTATTTTTCGAGGTTATTAGTCGAGGGGGTCAAGATTCTTAGTTTTCTAAGTGTTTACTTATAGCATTGCGTGAGGACACGCAATAGTTTAGTATGGGGGATTTTGGTATGTGCTTAATTACACATACCATTTTCCATTTAAACCGGACTTAAATGACTAAAAACGTACCAAAAAACTCTTTGCACCACATGGACTTAGTATGCAATAACATATATAACATTCAAGGACCAATCCTGTCACTACTACAAACCTTCACCTCGGTCAAAGTTATACTCTGCACCCAATTAAAACCCACATTTCCCGCCAACACCAAACTTGTCACTATTCATCATCTTCCCCACCTCGTATACTGTTCCCAAAGACTCCAAACCTATCACCATCTACAACCCCACTCATCACATGGCATTTGCCATGTTGGCAATCCTAAACAATTCTATTGGACAAGATTAATAAAGGGTTACGATTTGAGACCTTGGGCATAAAGGCAATTCAATGGCCAAGATCAACTTTGGGTTCTCCTCACACAAGAAGCACATGCTTGAGCTCTCTCTGCAAAGAAGCACAAGAAGACCTCAAGACTTAGTATAAATAGGACCTTAGTATAGCTTATTTCCCTTTGTCGAATCTGTTAAGTCCATTTACTTGTATTAACAGTTTGTACCATTTTTCTTACTGCAATTTAAATATTTGTCATTTAATTTCTATCTTTTAAATACTTGCAATTTAATTTTCCAAGTTTATGAAATTTAAGAGTTTTCCTTTAAATCATTGTCATTTACATATTCTGTCTTTTAAATACCATGTTTAAGGTTTTATAAAACTTTTTGAGTCATTGGAAACTTATATAAACACTTATTTCATTTTCTGTCCAAAAAAATATCAAAAATCCAAAAAATCATAAGAATATGTCAAGAACACAAAGGAGCATGGTAAATCTTAGATGGCCATAGGTTTAGTGCTTCATAGGAAGCATTAGGAAAGGTTTATAAGCTGTTGAGAGCTTATTGTCTTGCCAAAAGCTAAGGACCTTTGTGAGTTTTCTATTTTTCATTTTTCTCGCTTATTACTGTGCATTTGCTTATTTTCTGCTTAAGTCCTGCTTATTTATGCTTATTCATGTTAGTTTATGCTTACTTATGCTTATTTAATGTTTTCATGTCTTTTATTTAAGTCTTGCTTTGAATCTGTCCTTTATATACTCTTAAACTGCTTATATCTTATTTGCTTATTCTAGTGCTTTTTATTGTGTTATTTGTGCTTATTATTGCTTGCTATTTACTAGTTGTTAACTGTTTTTCAAAAACCTTGGCTTAAAACTTGGGAAATCAGCTTAAAATTTGACTTAGTATACTTAAAGGGGTGTTTGGGTCAAAGGGTCAAAAAGGGTCAAAATAGAGTAAAAACTGTTTGGGTCGTTTGATGAGCTTTGACAACCCTTCTTGAGTCCTTTTTAATTTGTTTTTCCAAATTTCTTAGGTTTAAAAGTCTGTTTTTGAGTCTCTACTAATTGGCCTTTGAAACTGTGTTTCCAAGTCAGCCATGAGGGCTTATTTGATTTAGTTTTTAAAAACCATCTTTTGAGTCTTAGTTTTGTGTCTTTTCAATTTTCAAATGCAGTAGGATAAAAGTATTTTAGGTTTTCTTGTGTTATATCCAAGTCTGTCACTAAACCTATTTGAGTGTTTTCCAAGTTTTAAGCCATTTTTTTTATTTTCAATTTTAGTGTCTTAAACTTATTTTTAGCTTTGAAATTTTGAGCATAAGCTCACTTGGAGTCAAACTCCATCTGTTTTAATTTAGTTTAGCTTTTGTGGCTTATTTTCTAGCTTATTCATAGGGCTGCATAAGCCACCATTTTTCTTAAGTAAACTAAATCAGCATATGCTGATTGAGACCAGCACTTTTCACAAGCTTTGTTCCTAGCTTAACTTTATTTCAAACCATTTTTAGTTTACTAATTCTTGTAGCTATTAAGCCAAGCTTTAAGCTGCTATAGCCCATTAAGCCCCAAGGATCCCTTTAGAAGTTTAAAATTAAGCCCAAAAGTTGTCCCCTATGCTGTTTGCTAACTAGTTTTTGCATTTTTCTTATTGCTTATTTTTTTTGTTTATCTATTTTTCTTTGCTTAATTTTGTTTGAATTTGCTTATTAGGTTAGTTAGTGCTTATTTTAGCTTATTGTACTTAGAGTAGAGCTTATTTGAGCTTATTTGCATTTGTAGCTTAACATTTTAAGTTTAAAAGCCTTTTATAGATTATGTCCCTTTTAGCTTATATTCCTTGCTTATTTTTGTTCAAACTTGCTTATTAGGTATAATAGATAATCTGTTCTTGCTTATTTTTCATTTTCATTTGCTTATTTGTCAAGAAAAAGCCCATCAGATAGCTTATTTTAGGACTTAGTGTAAAAAGTGAATCTGTCACATTTACTTGCTTATTTATGTGCTTATTTTGAGTTTTTGCAAAAGTCACTTTTTTAAAGTTTGCTTATTTTGTCTGTTTTACAAGTTTTAAAAAAAAAGAAAAAAATTATTTTTACAAAAAGGGAGGCCAAGGATTCGAACCTTGGACCTCCCCCTTTAGCTAAACGTCCCACACAAACACACACTCACCAACGGCACCAGATAGGGCTATCTGCCCTTTCTTGCAAACACAATTCCTTTAACCCTTTTTTGCCCAATTACCCCATTTGACTGTTTTGCTTATTTCAGGCTTATTTCAAAAAGCACTTTCAGCCATTTTATTTTTCTTGCATCCAGAACTGTTCAAAATATTTTTCAGCAATTTTTTAGATTTTTCTAATTTCGTTTAGTATTTTTTATATTTAATTTTAGTTAAAACAGTTTTTAATTCATAATAAAAAAATTAAAAGTCAAAAAAATATAATTCTTTTTTTTAAATTTTCTTTTATCAATTAGGACCTAGGGAAATTAAATTTGCTTTCGTAGGGTTATTTTTACAAAATTTGGTCTTTTAAAGAACGGGATTCAAATCCCGTTCTCGTTTTTAGGTTTAAATCCGTTTTAGCTTTCGTTTTTAGGTTTTCTTTCATCGTTTTTGCATTTTAATTGTAGAAATTAGAAAACCAACCACAAAAATCTTTAACCATTCAAACGCGCGATCACAAACGTTCTCGATTTTCAACTCGCACCTCGTTGGGAGAACGACCCGGGTAGATTTTTGAGGGATTTTGTTTTGGATAGAAACGAATCTTTTAAAAGCATCTCGGAACACTTTACCGTTGATTTAGCCTTATTATTTATATATTTATTATATATTTATATATTTATTATATATTTATATAATTAAAAAGGTTGAGTTTAAAGCTACAATCAGTATATGACGTAAATCAAGTTAAATAAATAAGTAGCCAAATAAAACCCAAATTTCGGTCACCTCGATGTGGACCTCATCGGTTTTCAAGGATAGGGTTGAAGCTAATTTTTATCTTCAACCGTCCCGCTTTATTTTCGGATTTAATATGTATCAAAATAAGTCTTAGCCTTCGGGTATATGACAAAAATAAAATCTTGAGATACAAAATAGGAATAAGGGAGGAAAAGTAATACACAATTAGTATTTATGAGTAGTGTTAGTATCATGACTTGTATTTGACAATGATCTTGTTTTTAAGCTTAGTTTGGAGAAGTGAAAGTTGGGGACGATGAATTTATTTTGCTTGTTCCATGATCCTATGTATTATCAAAGAATAACAAAAGCACAATGTTATGAAGTGTTGAAGTATGGAAAGTTATGAAAAAAGCATAAAAATGGAAAAATGTTGAAAATGGAAAACGGGGCTTTTCAGAGCTAATGTTTCTTTAATCCCTTAAGATGAATACTTAGCTACTTTTCGAGGTAATTAATCAAGGGGGATTAAGATTCTTAGTTTTCTAAAGTGTTATTTATAATATTGCGTGAGGACACGGCAATAGCTTAGTATGGGGGATTTTTGGTATGTGTTTAAATACACATACCTTTTACCTAATAAAACAAGCTAAAAAGACCAATAATGACCAATAAATACATAAAAATGCATTGTATTCGTTTGTATTGTGAATTGTGTCTTGCAGGTAACGGACATTGCACAAAAAGACAAAAACGAAGCAAAACGGACAAAACCAGGCACGGGAATGGAAAGAGTACAAGAAATCAAAGCCGAAGGCACATTTATCTTTAAACCTGGCCTAAATTCTTAAAAGCCCATAACCCCGTTAGCCCTTTTAACCTTAAATGTCTAAAAAGTTTACACCATTAGTCCTTAGGGACTAACAATGTTAGTCCTTAACCTTTTCATAAATAGTCCTTAAACCTAATCTATCCTAACTCCCGTTATACATTAACCTTATAACCCTAGCCCAAATAAATGAATCCAAGCCCAACTCCTTTCTTTTATAACACTGGGTCAACGCCCCCAAATAACCCAGTCAAAAATTAATGTAGATGCATCCCTTCCCTCCCATTTTCACCATAACCATAGGGTACGGGTAAAATCCACCAAGTACGCTTGCAATTGCTTCTAGAAGGGAACGTCTGACACTCCTGTCATACTCACTTATCCACGTTGGCAATCCCCCAACTTAGTGATTGGTTAAAGGGACGTGTAAGCAATCCAATGGTCAAAATGATGAGATTTAAAGGCGGTTAAAGATCAAAGGCTGAGATTAGAAGCTGAGGAGCGTTTGGAAGGGCTAGAATGTTCATCTCAACACTATAAATAGAGGGCCTCATCACACAAGAAAGGGGGAGTAGTGTAGTATAAGCTTAGTAGTATTTTTAGCTTAATGTTAGCTTAATAGTCTTATTTTTCATGTAATTCTCATTTTTAAAGCTTTGTAATCTTTAATTTTCAATAAAATTCAGTTTACTTAACTTTTGTGTCTTTAATCTAAGTTTTACTTTAATTCCATTTTGCTAAATATGAACATAAGCTCTTAATAAGCTACCATAAGCTCTTATATACTACTTAAGCTTGTTATCACTCAGTTAAGCCCTTAAAAGCTTAACTGAGCTTATTAGATTACTTATTTCCTCCCCCAAATATACCTCAGTATTAATTAGAAGGGAAGCCAGATTTGGAAGGGCTTCCATGACCTTACCAGCTTATTATAGATAAGCTGGAGCTCAATTCTAAGCTCTTAAGAGCAAATTACATCCCTGTTTAGCTGGGATTAAGGTATAATTTCTTTTAACTTTAGCTTAAAACTGCTTAGCTTATTTTTTGCTTATATTAGTCTATTAGTGCTTATTCCTGCTTATTTGTGCTTAACTCAGTTTTATTATGCTTATTTAATCTTTAAGTAGCTTATTGAGTTTAAGTAGTTCATTTGCCTTAGCTTTACATTGAAACTGCCTAAAAAGCCTTTTTATTAGCTTAATCATGTTCAGCTGATTATTGTGCTTATTTGTGCTTAATTTCTGTTGGATTTTGCTTATGTGGTTTTCATTGGTCTATTACTAAATTTGTTTGAGCTTATTTCATCTTTTAATAGCGTAAAAATGAAAATTGCAAGTTTAAAGGGGTGTTTGGCAAAAGGATCAAAGTGGGTCAGAATAGGATAAAAGTTACTTCTGGCTCTTAAGTCAGATTTAACTAGCTCAAAATTAGTCTAATAATCAGTAGTCTTAAGTTTTCAAAGCTTAAATCTTAAATTTTAGGTTTAGAGTAGCCATTGAGGAAATTTGGTCTCATTTCCTAGCTTGAATGCTTAGATCTTTATAAGAAGCTAGTAATTGTTGTTTTTATGCTTGATAAGGTCTTTTAATATAGTTGAAATGATTTAGTCTGAGTGTGCAATTGTTTTGTGTGTTAAAGTCCAAAATCTGTCAAAGCTATTAAGTTCTATTTTCAAAATTTTAAAAGTTCAATTTTCAACAGCCAATTTAAGTAAGATTACGTTTGTTTTAAGGTCTAATTTTAGTAGCATAAGCTCTCTAGGGTACATGCTTGATTTTTTTAAGATTGTTCTTAAATTTCATTAGCTGAATCTAGCTTAAATTAGGTCTGCTAATTGCCTTTAAAAAAACCAAAAAGCCAAAAAAGAATAGTTGCTTAGTCTGTTATATTCAGCTGATTTTCTAGTTTTTTTTAGAGTAGCTTGCTTAATTTCTACTAATTTGAGTCTTATTAGTATAGTGTTTCACTTATTTTAGGTTTTTAGCTTAAGCCTTGTGCTTATTAGCTCTCTAAAAGTAGCTAAAAATCTTGTCATTGTCCTTTTAAACCTCATCCTAGGTAAACTCTCTTAGTAGTTTTTTTATTATTTGCTTTTCTTCTTATTTGTTAACCTTATTTTAGGTCTTTAGTGCTTATTAGGATAAGCTTAAGGTCTGTTAGCTTATTTGATTTCATTTGCTTATTTAGTCATAAAGCCAAATCATTTTAGTTCTTAGTCATTTAGTTTAGTCTTTTAAGCATTCTGTGATTTTAAGCTAGCTTGTAGATAAGGTCAGACTTTGCTTGCTCTGAGACAGATTGAAAAGGGAAAGACAATATCAAAATGGCTTTTTAGAAGTTTTCAGAAAAAGTCTTTTCACAAAAAAGTGCTTATTTTCAAGGTATAAAGCTTTTTCAAAAACAAAATGTGCAAAATAAAAATATTGAGCCATATAGGGAGGCCCCAGGTTTGAACCCGGGACCTCAACCTTAACAAATCAATATTTAACAACCCTACTCTCAACCAAACGTGCCTTTGGGTCTTTTCTGTTTTAGGTTGCACTCTTAATACATTTAACCCCTTTGTGTAGTTTAGTCATTCAACCCTTGTGGGCTTATTTCTGGCTTATTGAGATAAGCTGTGTTGCTTATTTAATTTTTCTTAGGTCTTAAATAGTTTAAGGTATTTTTAGGAATTTTTCCAGATTTTTATAAAATAGTTTAGTATTTTCAATTTATTTTCTAGATTAAAATAGGTTTTAAATCATAATAATTAAAAAATAAAAATAAAAAAAAATAATTCTTTCTCTGAAAATTATTTTAAGTCATTTAGGATTTATAGAAATTAAATTTTCTTTTGTAGGGATAAATTTTGATATACTTGCTTAAATGTCGCGTTTTTAGATTCCCGTTACGTTTTCGTGTTTTTATTTTTAATTGCATTAATTGTTTGATTGACTTTACGTGTTTTTGCATTTAGCTTTGTAGAAATAGGAAACCAAATCAAAATCTTTTAAAAATTATTCAAATCACGCGATCACGAACTTAACCGATTTTCAATTCGCACCTCGTTGGGATACGACTCGGGAAGGTTTTTGAATTTTACTTTGGATAAAAGTAATCTTCTAGAATCCTCACGGAATACTTATCTTATACTATTATTGATATTAGGTATTTGGAATATATATTTAAGTATATAGGCTAAGTATTTGGTAATCAGTGTTACGCCGTGACCTTCAAATAATGTCCATAAGTACGTGATCTTCCTTCCATATTTGCAGATCTTCATGGTTATGGCTTAACCATAAGTGGTGTTACGCCGTAACCCTATCTTGGGTAAGATTTCCTTCCAAAATCTTGTTTACGGCGTAACTAGATATGGTGTTACACTATAATCTTGTCCTTGATCTTCGTACGTTTTTAATATATGTTACGGTGTAACCATTTTTAGTGTTACGCTGTAACAATCTTTAAATATTTACACTTTGAACCCTTTTTCCCTTGTTTCTTGTCACTTTCCTGCATTTCACCTGAAAACTACAAAATGTTAGAAAATATCTCATTTTGAGTGTTAGTGAAACATTTGCAGGTAATATAGGGGGTATTTTGCCACCAAAAAGTATTAAATATTTAATATTATCAAATATCCCCCCACTTGACTTCTACTTGCCCTCAAGTAGAACCTGTTAAAACATTTCATAAAAAGATTTCTCGAGAATAACTTCAAGATATGAATTTATAAAACTCTTATGCTAGAAAACATCAAAGCCGAACACCTCATGAAAAGGGGATAAAAAGTCACTCAGCTCTCCACTAGTCTAAGTGTTTCATTTTCAGGGTGATCGCTCAATTGCACAGTCATAGCATGTATTCTATCATAAGCTTGGAAAGTACACAAATCTGCACCAGTTAGAACTAGGGTCTAAATAATTCTTGAAGGCAACAAGGGTAATATGGTTTTAAAGGAGGATAAAGGGGTTAGGATAGACATGGGATACACATTTAATGGTTGTTAATATAAAAAAACAAAACAAATAGTCTAAAGTAATCTGAGGTTGTCATAACTAGCCACTATCCATCCATGGGTCCAAGAGTCTAAGTTTGAAAATTTGATCTTCAATAATGGGCTACTAGCTCCATTCTTCATGAGTGTTGGGATGACTTGGTGTAATAATGGGCTACTAGCTCCATTTTTCATAATTACAAAGATATCTTGGTGCAATAATGGGCTACTAGATCTATTTTTTATTTTTATTTTGCACCATCTTTACATTTTTTAGTCCATGGATGGCTTTTTGTTTCACCCTTTTTCTTCAGGATAAATATGCAAATGTTATAGGAGTTTATATCTTTAATTATTGCCCCTGTAACATCCGATATTATACGCACATCCCCCCACTTAAGATAAACAATGTCGAAAGTGGTGATACAGGGGGTCTTTATAGATCATAACTGATTGGTCTTCTACGAATGCATATAATTCTCGTTCCCATTCCCCCCGAACCATGGACTTAAGTAGCCAGAGATTTCAACACAAAGAAAATAAAGACTACATGGTAGGCTAAGGTGAAATGGTGTAACGGAACATATAGAGTAGGGTGAAAACATAGATTGGCTCAACATGGGTGATCTAGGGGTATCTTGCACTAATAATGAGTGCAACAAAAGGGTTTATCACGGGAGGTCGACAAGTCAGTGTAACAAGTTGATAAACACACAAATATAGGCTATTAGGGTGATTTCCTAAGTGTTGCCTTCTTGAACCATCCATTCCTGCTAATCAATTAGGTCTCAAAATGATGTACAAGCCAAGTTCTAAAGTCTACAATACTATCGACACACTCAATATTTTGGTGGATTTTTGAGTAATAAAATCGAAACGGAGTATTAGGCATAAATCTCACCAAGTAATAATAAAGGGTAATGTGCATTCGACAAAGATTAACTCTAGTTATTTAAGAAAAATTTGTCAAAATTTTTAAAATTGGCATAATTTTCAAAGAAAACTAGAAAATCAAAGGCAAAACATACGTCAAGTATTAATTTTACTCCCATCCCCCCATTTGAATTGTACAATGTCCATATTTTACATTAAGGAAATGAAATGAAAATGAACGAGTAGGATTAAGACAAGAAACTCCCCTGAGCATTGCTTCAAGATTTGAAATTTGGCGAAAATCTTTTAGATTATCTCCGTCTTCCCGCAAGCTCTTTATCCTCTGTGATCACAAAAACAAACCAAAACGTAAAATCCTTCTACAAGAATTATGAAGTGTACAGGAAATATAAACCTAACTCACTTTCGTAGGAATAACGATTGCATTTAGCATATGCAACAAGCCTTTTAAACCACTTGGTGGCCCAAGTGGACGAGTTTAGTCTCGTGAGGGCTTCTAGAGAACATACCCACAAAGTCCATTTACGTGTACAAGGTTTAGACATGTTTAAAACTTAAATTTTTAAGGATTCAGAAGGAGGTTACGGCGTAACTCCGGTGGTTACGTCGTAATCAAGTGGTAAAATTTTTAAGTTTTAAGGTGTTACGGCGTAACCATGAAATGGTTTACATCATAACTGCAGTGGTTATGGTCATAAACTAAAGTTGTTATGCTGTAACTTCTGCAAATTCAGCAAGGTTACCACATGATTATGAGTCAAGCCGGTCTCAATAATTACCTCCTAGCTTCCGGATTCTGCAAAACAAAATAAGAAACATGTAAACCGACTAATGTAAAAAAGGAAATTTTGTTAAATAAAGGACGGGTTGTCTCCCGACAAGCACTTTTGTTTATAAACGAGTCTTTAAGTTAGACTCGTGCTCATTCTACGTTTTAACAAAGTATATTGTTTCGTTAATCTTGTCTATCTCGTGTCCATGATACTTCTTTAGCCTGTGTCCATTTACCTTAAACCGAACTCTGTTTTTACCTAACACTTCGACTGTTCCATACGGATAAACTTTGCTTACCGTATATGGTCCATACCATCTGGTTCTAAGTTTCTCTAGAAAAAGTTTTAATCTTGAATTGAAGACTAATACCTCTTCCCCTTCTTGAAACTCCTTATCTATAATTTTAGAATTGTGCCAACGTTTGTCCTTTCTTTATATGCTCGTGAATGCTCATATAAATCAATCTAAAATTCATCAAGTTGATTTAATTGAAGAAATCTATGTTTTCTTGCAACATCTAAGTCA
This sequence comes from Tanacetum coccineum, assembly GCA_026074375.1. Lineage (NCBI taxonomy): Eukaryota > Viridiplantae > Streptophyta > Magnoliopsida > Asterales > Asteraceae > Tanacetum > Tanacetum coccineum. The sequence continues at coordinate 67,510 of BQNB010011994.1, forward strand.
AGATTTACGTTTTTAGGGCCTAATATGCCTTGTGTTCAAGTTCGATTGGCAAGTGGCATGCCTTTCCGTAAACAATCCTGAATGGTGTACTACCGATAGGTGTTTTATAAGCTGTCCTGAATGCCTATAGTGCATCATCCAGTTTATCTGCCAATTCTTTTCTGTTTCCGTTAACTATTCTTTCCAGGATTCGCTTAATGGCTCTATTAGTATTCTCCGTTTGTCCACTAGTTTAGGGATGATATGGAGTAGCAAGTCTATGTGTTATTCCATATTTCTTAAGTGTTTTTTCAAGGATGGAATTGCAAAAATGTGTTCCACGATCGCTAATCAGAGCCTTCAGAACTCCAAATCTAGAAAATATTTTTTTCAAGAATTTCACTACGACACGTGCGTCATTAGTAGGTAGGGCTTTGTCCTCGACCCATTTTGAAACGTAATCGACAGCTACAAGAATATATTTATTTTTTCTCGAGGAGGGAAAGGGTCCCATAAAGTCAATCCCCCAGATGTCAAAGGCCTCACTGACAAGAATGTTGGTTAAGGGCATTTGGTTTCGTGTGGAAATATTTCCTACCCGTTGACAAGCATCACACCCTTGAACATATTTTGCCACATCATTAAAAATGGTTGGCCAATAGAATCCAGACTCGAAGATCTTTCGTGCGGTAATATCTACCTCGTAATGACCTCCTGTAGGTCCCTTGTGGCAATGTTCCAAGATTTCGTGTAATTCTCTACCAAAAACACACCTTCTTATAATTTCGTCAGGACATATTTGAAGAGGTATGGGTCGTCCCATATGTATTTCCGTACATCGTTCAAGAATTTTTTTCTTAAATAATAAGTCAGATGCTGCATACGAATTGTTATCAAGTGATCTTTCTTTCTTCTCTTCTTCAAGATCACAACACCATTATATTTATTTTGTGTTGTGTATTAATGGAATCAAATGTAGATCCAAGTGTTGAGATTGTTTTTATTGGTGTGATTTGGATTGCTATGTCAATCCAAGAGTGTAGATCTTTTGAGTGTTGAAGACTTAGTGAAGTTTAGATTGTTTTGCTAAGATTAGGATCGACATCTAGCTTAGTGTGCGGAAAAGAAGTAAGCGAGTTGGGTTGTAACTCGGTTTTCTCCGCCTAAAGGGAGCTTGTAGAATAGTGATATCTCAAGTGTAAAGTGCTCGGGGTGGAGTGGAGTAGTAGGTTACGAAGGGTGATTCGTTGCCGATAACCACTTTAAATCGCGGTGATATTGGTTTGAATGTTTCTTTTCGTTTTTCCATCTTTTTTTAAAATTTATTTCTTGCATTATTAGATAGTTTAGTTGTGATTCATATTGTTGGTTGATTGACATACATCTGAATTCTAAATTATTTCATAAGCAAACTTTTAAACGCTAATTAACGCGATATATAATTAAAAAACTTTTCAACCCCCCCCCCCCACTTCTTGTTTATACAATTGGTTATTATTAGGTGCCAGGTCACTCAAGATTTATAAAATATATTGTTTTTAAAGTTGGATCGATCTATGGATTCTGACAAATATCTTGAAGGGCAATCTATGCAAAGACCACCACTTTTTGAAAGTGATAGTTTGATTTATTGGAAAAATAGATTCGAGACATATGTTAAATAAAAAGATCTAGATATTTGGCATGTTTTACCAATGGTGATTTTTAACTATTAGTCAAATATGAAATCAATTGATGAGGTTATCCCTTTTGAAAAACAAACAGTTGATCTTAGAAAATAGGTGGGGGTCGGCGCCGCTTGACAAAAATTATTAAAGCCAAAATGGTTATTTACAAAGCTTTGCCTAGAAAAGAATATGAAAGAATTTTCATGTGTAATACGGCAAAAGAAATTTGGAAAACCTTGTTAATCACCCATCAAGGTAATATTATGTCAAAGAATATTAAGATCGACCTTTTGGTCACAAAACAATAATGAACATATTGTCATTCCCTGCTTAAAGCCCCCCCCCCCCCCATCCCCCCCCCCCCCCCCCCTCCCCCGCCACCACCAACAACGCCCCCACCATAACAACACACACACAGCTATGTTATGTTTTTGCTAGAATTTATACTAATTATTCTCTAGTCTAAGCTCTTGATGAAGTTTTATTCTAGTAGAATCTCGTAAGGAAGTTTCTTAGGGCTCTACATCTTAATGGAGAGCAAAAGGTCAACGGCAATTGAAGAATCAAAAGACTTGACTCACTATCTATTGATGAGGCTCATTGATAACCTCAATGTCCTCGAGATGTTCATCTAAGAAAGATTACGAATAGTCAAAGCAACAAGTTGAAAGGAAATTCTCTTGCATTAAAGGTAATAAGAAAGAATTCTAGATGATGAAGATTTGTGTTAGACGTCACGGTAAGTAAAGACGAAGAGTTTGCCATGCAGGTGGTAAAAGACGTCATGAAATTCTTTAAAGAGAAGAGGTAGATTCGTGAGACAACATCGGAACGACAAAAAGACGTTCCAAAGAAGCGGGATGACTAGACCAGTAGGTGTAAAATGTTAGAAAATGTTTTAGATTGGCGGCGGACCTGAAATCATTCTTATTGGAGAATGTCCAAACCACGAAAACGCAACAAGAAACCAAACGACCTTTATCGGGAGGTTTCTTGGTTAGCGATAGCCGGTGATGTAAAAGTTGATGAGAAGGTGAGCTCGAAAATATGTCTTGTAACTCATGCATAAGTTAGGGTATGTCGAAATCCTCTTACTTTGTGATGAAAACTATCAATTGATGACATAGCTTTTGAAAATGAATATGTTGATGTGTGTATGTAAATGAGTCTAAAGATAATCACTAAAAACAAAAGACTAAAAGCCACTAGAAATAATTTAGAAAATGAGCTTAGAGAACTAAAAGATAAATTATCTATATTCGAGAAAAACAAGGGAGGTTGATCTCGAATGTGCAATGTGTCATGTACTCAAAATTTGAGAATGAAAACTCAAAGATGAATACAGCTAGAATTGATTAAATTTGAAAAGAGTACACTACTGCTTGAATGAAATGCTAAGAAATCAAAAATCCTTCGGTGAATAAATTAGGTTTAGGATTTTAATTCATTTGATACATATCTAGTGACAAAAGAAATAAAATTTGTAAAATCAAGAAAAAGGACTCCTCTGATGGAGTTCCTTAATAGGGGATTCCACCACAAAAAAATATGCGACCTCTACCCCTAAATGTTTCAGGCGGCCCCAAAAGTAAAATAAAGGAGGACCGCCCACCAGAGGACACCAAATATCTGAGAAAAGTGTTCTTTTCAAAAATCACATTTTGGGTCCTAGACCAACAACTTTTAATTGTAAACATAAGTTCACCTACCCCACCGCCTCCTCCTCCGGTAGCTAGTGACAATAAGTCAAACATACTTTTTATAAACCATTGTCAAAACCCAGAGTTGGATTTTCAAAACCAAACTTTAGATCAAAAACTCCACCTCTTAGAAGAGTCAATAATAATTATTCTCGTCCTAAAATACCGCAACCAAGAAGACATGTTGGTCATCAAAACCAACCTCACGGCTTTCCTGTAATCTTGGAAACAAACTTTCCACGACAAAGTTTACATGCCATGGGAAATGTTGTATCTTCCATTATAACATCCTAACCAATTGCATCAAATGCAAGGGATGTTTGGCCACCGCTCTCAACTTTGGACCCATGAGATATTGGGGACCAAATGTTTGAGTTATTGTATTATATAAATAGATATGCCTTGGAGTCAGACTTGGAATAACCCAATGAATGGATCAAGGATAGGCGGTTGCTCAATACTTATGAACGGGTAAACCCGAGAAAGATCTTCTCCACTTACAAGGCATACAATTGGAGGTAATTGTCGGTTTTTGGTAGTAATTTGCCGTTAAAATCATTGGCAAAGGTACGATTTCTAATGAATCTCTCAATATAGATAATGTAGAACATGTTGATAACTTAGGATTTAACTTGCTTAGTATAGGACAAATATGTGACAATAAGTGTAAAAGTAATTTCTCTAAACATGATGTGAAATAACTAGGAATGGGTAAAGTCAGAGGTAGTGGTATTAGGAAGAAGCTTATACGTGATGAAGTTAGGAAATAAGCACTTAATGATCAAATTTGTCTAGCAACGATTGATGAAAATTCCACTTTGTGGATAATTGGAGATTAGGTCACGCAAATATCTGCGGTCCACATTAAATCGTTGACTTCTATAGGTTGTTGTTTGAAAACTTACATAGGATTAAGTTTGTAATTACATTTATGTGAGGCTTGCCAAAATTGGGGAAATAACAAGCTCTAGCTAGTCACAAAGCTAAGAAGTTGTTCAAACGGACTAGATGCTTTGGACTCTCTCATGGGATCGTTTTGGCGCCATCCGCCGTACGGAGTTAGGAGGAAACGTGTTAACCCTATAGTCATAGTAGATGACTATCTAGATATAACTTGACTAGATTCCCTTAAGGATTTAAAACTGAAGCCTTAGATCAATTCAGAAAAATATTAGTAAGGGAAAAATCCAAAATTCATCTAGGTTGTACAATAGTGTCAATAAGAAACGATCACGGTTAGAGAATTGATAATGAAGTGCAATTGAGAATTTTGTGATGCAATCGGTATTACTCATAAACTTCTCGGCTCTACGTCATCCTCAATCAAGGTGTGAGTTGGAAAGGAAAAATAAGTACTTCAAAAAATGAGTTGACTCTCTATGTGAACGAAACAATCATTAAACACTAAGTTTTAGTGTTTGCATGCCGTAGATACTTCAACCTCATATACTTAAACTGAATTTAAATAGAGCTATCCTAGGAAAAAACTCCATATGAAAAATCTTGGAGAGGTAGGAACCTACTCTGATTTTTTAGAGTGTTTGTGAAAGCTAAGTTTCTTTCATCCCTAAACACTAAAGATTACCTTATCAAGTTCGTCCAAAGTCTTGCGAAGTGTTTCTAGGTTACTCCCAAAAATCGGTTAGTATAAGCCTATATCATTTTAATTAAACACATAGGAAAACGAAGATTCTCCTCACGTTGAATTCGCGGAAACTACTCCACATTCTTAAGGACATCCCCTTGGTGGATGATGACTTGATGATGATGAAGCTATTAGGGAAATACAAAAAGAAAATCTAGAAAAACATTGTTGAGGATGAAATACTCTAGAGATTGATGAAGTTGTCAATATTAAGGATTCTAGGATCCATAACCCTTACGATAATGGTCATTAGGAAACCTAACCCAAGATGTCCACTTAGATCACAAGCCCAAAACCAAAAGCAAATTATATTGCTTCATATTTAACCATATGAACCTAAGATGTTAATTGAAGCCTTGGGAGACGAAAGTTGGATAGTCACCATGCAAGAAGAATTAAATCAATTCATTGCTAACGATGTTTGGGAGTTAGTTCCACAACCTAAGAATATGACAATTATAGGATTCTAATAGAGTTTTTAGAAATAGTTAGACGAATGGTGTTGTGTTCTAGAAATTAAGGCTTGATTAGTCGCTCAAGGCTTACAACCAACAAGTGGGCTTCGATTATGATGATAACTTATGCTTCCGGTTGGCTAGACTTGGTTCGATTTAGAATATTTATTAGATTATGCTTGCGCTTAGACTTTTTAAATTATGTCCTAATGGATGTAAAATAGGTGCGTTACTGAAGGTTTTATCATGAGGAGGTATTCGTGGCACAACTCCGGGATTCATTGAATTTGAAAAAAATAACCGGAATCTTGTTTATAAAATTAAGAATAGCTTTTATATTGGTCTTTAAACAAGCACCTAAGACTTGGTAGATAAGATTAAAATATTTTCATTATTTAAAACATGAAATAAAATGGGAATGGTTGATAACAATCTGTTTACTAAAAGAAAAGTTCAAATCTCATCATGGGTTAAAATATTTGTTGACGTCATTATATTGGTCTCAGACTTGTCAAGGGACATGTTTGTGATGATTTTGCCAAAAATCATGCATGACTGAGTTCGTTTTGAGCATGATGGGTGAACTTAATTCTTCATTTTGGGATTACAAATTAAACAATGGTAGATGGTATTTCTTTAATTCAAATCTAAGTTTATTAAAGAAATGCTTAAGAAATTTGGGTTAGAAGATTCTAAACCAATGAAAACTCCAAGTCTCCGATAACTAAACTCAGAAAGATGAAGAGTGTGAGTCGGAAGATAGTAAAGTATCGTGGCTAATGGATAGGTAGTTTACTATAACCTAACGGGCAAGTAGGCCCGATATCATGTTTAGTGTTTGCCTTTGTGCAAGCTTCCAAGAGGATCCCAAAACCTCTTATCTTAAAGTGGTTAAACGTATCTTCCAATACAATAAAGGCAACTAACACTTAGGATTTATGGTTATAGAAGGGGACCGGCATAGAAACCGTAGTATATGGGGGGGGCCGTCTATGATCATGCGGGAGATATGTGGACCAAAAATTGCACTTGCGGGTTATTTTGTACATTCGTGGGATGTTGTTTGACATCTTGGTTCTCGAAGAAACAAACCGCTCTTGCTATATCCACTACCGAAGCCGAATACGTAAGCGCCGGAAAGGCATGTCAACAAGACACTTGGATGGACAAACATGCTCTGCATCGATACGAAGTACGACTCGACGACGTTCCTCATGTTGTCGACAATAAAGGCGCAATTGACCTTAGCAAAAACCCGATTGAACACTCTTGTACCAAACCACATCGAAATTTTCAACACTTCCTCCGTGATAATGTTCAAAAAGGACATATATCTATCGAAAAAGTACCGTCCGTCGACAACATTGCTGACATTCTCACTAAACCCCTTAAACGTGAATCGTTTAACTATCTACGTCTTGGTTTAGGAATGATGGAACACATTTCATAAATCATATTAGTCCAATTCTCTTTCTTCTGTCTCAATTCTAGTCCGTGTTCCATTCGTGTCTGACAACTTAAATCTTTATCCAAAGTACTTTAAACAATACTTAATTACAAAATGCAAGTTAATTGTACATCCTCCCTATCCCAAATATTTTTGTCTCAAAACAAAGTCAGAAATCACTGCCTGCGGGCGGCCCCATATAGGCGGCCCCAGTATATTATATGGGACCGATAGGAGATATGGGATACGGGCCCATCAGAGGGAAAACCAAAATATGTCGCTCCTCCACCCTCCCCTGCCCCCCCCTCCAATCAAAAAATTTTCAACATAATTAAAATACAAACAACCCCCTTACAGCGGGCTCATTGACAGAACACAACCCCAAATCCAGCAAAAAACTCAAAACTCGACCATTAAAACTTAAATTGAAGATAAAATCAACATCTACAATCATTCCTAATCTCTAAGGATCATCATTTCGTGTAGTTATTTAAACATTCTTTATTTTGAGTCTAGGGTTCATGATGAACACCAAAAATTGAAATTGGGTATTTTTCATTTTATTTTAAATTTGTTCAATTAAACTACTAGGGATACAAGGTATAAACTAAAATGCTTCCCGGTAGATATAGGATTTGCTTTACATTTGATAGGGGAAAAAAAAAATTATTTACTTTTTAACCAAAACCCAATTTCAATTTACAAAATCACTCACGTTAGGAACAATATATAATTGTTGTTTTGACATGGTTAATACAACCCTAAAACGTTTTAAAAAATCCATGCATAATGTCTCGCATCACAACAAATTTCGAGATGCATAATTCATATGTATTTTCGCACTTTGTGTCGGTGAGACAAATCAAACTAAGGAGCGTTTGGATTAAACTTAGGTTTTTTTATTTAGGTCGAGTTAATCGTTGTACTTCACATTTTTGTTGTATATTGGCACGCACTAGACACAAACTTAAAATATAAAATAAGTATAAGTCATTAACATATGATCTTGCAAATTTTACTTTAGGTAACTATGCCTCGTGCTACCGCTCTAGATCATCAAAGGAAAAGAAACTACATACCCTCAATATCAAATGACCTTAATCAAATAACAATACGAAACACAATGGCAAATCTTGATATAAACGATATTTTCATGAGGGAAGGGTCGTTATTTTATTACCAAATTTTGAAACATGAGTATATTCGTGCTAAGTTTAGGTCAATCAACTTCGATTGTTGTTGGACATCAACGAACAAATTGTACCACGTTTTTGTTCTTAGTTTTTATTGTCAACTTCACATTCCAATAATTCTAGTGGTCAATTCGTTGTCAATTTTGTCATTCAAAACAAGCCATTCTCCCTCACTCTTGAGGAATTTGGTGAAATCCTAAAAATTCCATTCAAAGGTCATGCCTCCATCACCGAAATGTGGTCACTCGATCATTTATCGGTAGGTGTTCCGAATAACTGGGTTATATAAACAAACCAAACCTCGTCTCAAAGAGTCATTATAGTTTCACATTCAAATTTCCACGACAAGGACAAGGAATCTCGTAAACTAAAAATATGGTAACCATTGTCGTTGGTGAAATGAAATTTTAACCCGTGAGATTCGACCACATTGTAAACATTGGGTTAGTGATTATTCGTGAAAATTTTCTTTTGTTAAGGAGGGCCAAGGTTAGGTTTCAGCGTGTCTTTGTACACATGCTCTATTGCTTGAGACATCCATCCATATAAAAACCTTTGCATTTTTCATTTCAAAGAATGGAAAGGACTCGATTCAAACCTAAGGAACTCCTACCTTATGGTATGCTATTGACTAGGTTATTCAAACATGTCATGTCAATATCTCCTGAGCTAGCTTTTGATCATTATCTCTCACATGATCAAGCCATGCATCCGCTCGCTCCTTATTATGAGCGAGAAGACACCTAGCCCGGGGTATCGAGGCAAGAAAAAGGACCACGTGAGCCAAATTGCTAACTTCCTCCCCATCAAACCACTCAAAATCCTTCTTCCTCATCTCTTCAAATTGATGTCATTACTGATGATAATGATGTTGAGTCACCTCAATCCAATTCCTCATCTCCTTCTCAAACCATTTCTTCCTCATCAAATGTTGTTTCTGGAGTCCATCAAAACCCTCCTCATGAAAATCATGACTTGAACAATCTTCTATCCCAAACCATATCTTTTCAAATCCCATAAACCGAGGATGAACACCGTGATGGGTTTAAGGATCAATTGGACAAATCTCAAGAACATGATGGGAGGAAACGAAAGTGATGATGGTAGCAAAACTTTCGTAATGACTATTATTAATATAATATTCTTTTATAATTACATTTTATTTTCTTATGTTAGAACTTAAAACATTTGCATGATGTCTTCCGTTATGGTAGCCATGATTTTAGGATTGGTTTATCATCTGCTGTCATATGTTTTGCTACTGGATTAAATATGCTCTATGATAATTTCCTAAAAGGTGCATGCTTAGGTTAAATGATAATTGCAATATTTGCTTAGATTCCTTTTGATTCTTGGCATTATATGATGTGATTATCTCCAATAGGAGAAACTGGGAAAATTCTGCTCCCTCCAGAAAATGGCCCCTTTTCATTATAGGCGACCCCATTATTCTAATCAGGGACCGCCTAACATGAAAGGACGAACCACAGGAGGGAGAGCGCAATTTAAATTTTTTTCTTTTTCTGTATCTTTAAACTACCTACTCTTAGGACATTGCTGAATTTACCTTCTTTGAACACCTACTTTTCTAATCTTCATCATACAAACACCTAGCTTTGCAATCTCTTTCATTTATTTAAACTCTCATCTTTTTAATCTTTCTCATCCCCTCACTATCTTCATCATCATTATCCTCCTTCACACTAATGTCATTACTCACCACCCATCACCATCCTAATCTATCTAAGAAAACCAAGGATGTCAGTTCGTCAAGTTTGGAAATGAAAGACACCTTTATCTAAGCCATCACCCACTTGTCATAATGACTCACCACCACCACCACCATCAAGAATACAACCACTCAACTATTTCACCACCCATAAACTACCAACAAAGATATCGAATCATCGATCAACTCTACACCATCTCCTCACTCATTGATTCTCAAACATCCACACCATCCTCTCCACTATCTAATGGTTCAACCTTCCTACTAAATGCACATAGTGGATGTCATGCTTGTTTTTTTCATTGTTGCTAGGTACACCACAAACCACTTGCATCATTAAGGTGAATGAAATCTAACTTCATTCAATTCTCATTCATCCGTCTCATAACCCAATCACGCAAATTACTACCAAAATGCCCCCCCCCGTCACAACTCCCCTCCCCCCCCCCACCCCCCCCTTTTATTCTCCCACTCTTTCAATAATCCACACCACCTCATCGTGACATTCATTTACTCTTAATAATACTTCCCTACTTTTGCGCTCCCATCACCATCCATTCCGAAGTCAGCAATAATCTAATAGTCTACTCTCAATTAGATTGAGTACATAATTTGTTATGTTTATGTGACTATGTATCTTTATGATTGTTGTCCCGCGCGCCACCCTCCGCGCTCTCCGCGCACTCCGCTCTCAATTGTCCTTGGAGACTAGATATGATTTCTTTACTGCATTTTTGGAATGAACTTTAGTTATGCTTTATATATGTGGATTGAATCCTTAAGATATTTGTCATGCTATGGTTGTTTGCTCTTGTACCTCTAATCTTGTTTTGTAGCAAACAAATTATCGTAAGATCGATCCCTTGGTGCCCCGAACAAGGGGGAGCTTACATCAAGGGGGAGTCTTTAATCGTCGACTTCTTTCTCTCTACTCAACTCGACGATCAACCTTTTTGGATTCGACAAAAAGGGAGAGAAGTAGAAATTAAAACTCAGTAATAAATTTATAAACTTTAATTTTTTTACTAAATGAGTTTATATTTTGTCATCATCTAAAATGGGGAGATTGTTAATACAAATAATGTCCAAAAACGTTATTTATATTTTTCGACCTCTCAATGTTTTGATAATAACAAAATGTGAAAATGTTTACGATAAAATTAAACGTTTATAAATTAATAATCATAAAATTATATTTCTATGTTTAATCACTTAAGGTTTTGGTTAAACAATCATGTAAACATGATTAGTGGATCAAGAAAATAAATTTTTTCTTAAATCTTATACTTCCAATAAAAATATTTTTATATATAAAAATATAAAACAAATTATTTATTAATTAATGAATTGTTATTAAAAAATAATTTTTGAATTTTAAATTTCCCCCCCAAAAAGGAAGGTTCCTAACAGATACAACCTCTCACCAACAAAAGGACAAACAACGGGAGCCGAGTATAGTGGCGGCCCCATTTTATATAACGGCAGCCAGGACCGCCAGCCAGCAACGCACCTGTTTTGGTCCCCTTTAAATACTGGCCACCCATTTCAATAATCAAGACTGCTTCTTGACACAAAATTCATCAGATTTAAGTTTTCTATCTTCTTCCTTTCTTTCTAAAAACATATCTTGATCAGATAACATATCTTGATTTTGTTTTCAAGTGATTAATTCTTTCTTCCTCCTTCTTACTTCTAGATCAAGTGCAAGAGGATGAACATGCGTATTCATTGGGAGCTGATGTTTGATTCCGGCTTTCCACCTTGTCCTATGTTATCATTTATGACTTTATGCCTTTAGTATGCTTTAATATGACACCATGATTATGACGTTTCGGCCTCCTTTCCGGAGTGGGTTGTTACAGGTGTGATTTGGATTGTGTGTCAATCCAAGAGTGTAGATCTTGTGAGTGTTTGAAGACTTAGTGAAGTCTTAGATTGGTTCTAGCTAAGATTAGGACTCGACATCTAGCTTAGTGTCGGAAAAGAAAGTAAGCGACGTGTAAACGGTTTTCTCCGCCTAAAGGGAGCTTGTTGACATAGTGAAATCTCGAGTGGAGTGCTCGAGGAGTGGAGTAGGAACGAAGAGGTGCTTCGTTTCCGAACCACTATAAATCTCGGTGTCTTGGTTTGATCGTTTCTTTCTTTATCTCTTTACTTATTACTTGCATTATTAGATAGTTTAGTTGTGATTCATATTGTTGGTTGATTGACATACATCTCGAATCAAACTATTTCATAAGGAAATTTTTAAAATGCAAATTAACCGGTAAAACTATTCAACCCCCCCTTCTAGTTTCTACAAAATTCTTCTTTGTCAAGTTGCTTTTCTAGTCGGTCCAAGTTTAGTAACATTGTGCTTGTGAAAGTCTGAACATCTTGATCAAAGAGTGACGCAAATGCCCGTTTGTATCCTCCCTCAAATCCAGGTCTTTTTTAAGTCGTTGATTGAAAGAACCTTGAGATGTGAACGAAGTAATCGAAAAGATTTCATGCAACATTTTTTTTCTTTGTGTTGCATTTGTTGCAACTGATGCAACTCTCTCTCTTGTGAATTAGAATTCAAGGATTCTATTGAAATTTGATGTGTGAAATGAAATTAAGGATCTTAAGTAGATTAATTGATTTTGTTGTGATTTGTTAAATTTGAAATGTTTTGAACACTTGTTATGTTTTGTAGCTTAAGAAGGACTAACGGTGTAATGAGTAAAACTAAAGGGCTAAAGTTAAAAATGTTTGAAACCTAAAAACTAAAAGTAAAAAAAATAATAAGTTAATAAAATTTTAAAAAACAAAGAACCAAAGTGAAATTATTTCAAAAATGAAGGTTAAAATTGAAAATATTG